>SMLS01076554.1:0-17293 GCA_004785975.1 Popillia japonica
ACTTTATAACGTCAAGAGTTATGATGTCTTTATAGTAAGTGGATATGAACTATATCTCCCTATAACCGGTATTATTATAGATTTTCTCTAAAAGTACTGTATACGAAGTATAATATGCAGATAATATAGTTTCTTCCCAATTTATTAAGCCACCAGCTTCAATATTTTAATACAATATACATGAAAAACACACTGTACATCCAGTGTATTTAAAACTTATAAGTCATAAACACAACAAATATAAACATTAATAACTAATATTTTGTTACTCCACCTTTAGCTTTTACAATTTGTGTAATTCTTTTTGCCATACTGTCTACGCAAGCCTTAATCGTATCTCTAATTTTTGCATTTTTTTGCCACACATCTACAATACATTTGTGAGGTGTGCTTCTGTAGTATTTCTCCTTGAATGAACGCAGACTGGAGAAAGTGTAAAAAAAAAACTGATTTTGCGGTATTTCATGGTGCATTGCCGTGCACGAATGTGTAAGGGCCTTTATTTGGACCTAAATCTTTCAGATTGAGCAACCTTCTCCAATACATGCTTATATTGGTGTTGATTCATTGTGCCTTGGCAAAATTACAGTGACCCAACCTTCTGCAGTAATACCAAACCGATCGAATGGACGTCTTCTAATAAATTGAGCTCTTTTGGGTCACAGCCTCTAGCTTTGCAGCGTCATTGAATACGATCTATGGCGTTCAGAAAAATGTTCAAATTCCAACCAATAAATTTTTGCAGTATTTCAGAATGAATTTAATTTACTTTGTCTCACCTTCCGTTAATCCTCAATTGTGAAATGTGCATGATGTTTTGCCCATTCGTAACAGGGGCATTTAATATACAGGGTGTCCCAGCAATAAAAAGACGGAGTACCTAGTAAATATGTAATGTCCGAACTGGATCACACAAAAAAATACCAGAATAACGAAGAAATGCAAAATTTATAAATGTATTAATTTTTGTTCGAAATTAAATTATTAAAAAGATATATTACGGACCTGACTGAATGTATGTTTTTATTCCTCGAGACACTAAAGAATGCAGTGCAAACAATTTATAATCGTACATATGTATGTAAGCGTGTATTCATAAACCAACAGCCAAACTATTCATAAGGCGCTTCGCCAACTGTAGTACCTAGCTCAACTAATATCAATAACGCATCTAGGTGTTCGATTGCTTTCTATAAAGCTGACTAATTGTTTCGGTGGCAGACACAGAGAACAACTGCAAGGTCTTGTTTTTACAAACGAGAAAATTGAATGTTTATATTTTTTCTGCAGTTTGCGTACGAAACTTCATATTTTTGATTTACTTTTTCTAGCATTCCTGCTTGCGATGGCTGCTACTTGGTCTTTTTATTGCTGGGACACCCTGTATATATTTTGCGTTTAATCCCATGTGTACGGGATAAATATGCTCGTACACATTTAAAATGAAAAATAACATAATTTGTTGCGTTAGATATGTTGTTTAAAATAAAGACTTCAATACGTACGCAAGACCTTACAGAGAAGTATGATACAAGGTGTGCCAATGTTATTACTGTGCTTTGTACGCCATTACTATATTAATACCTATTCGATTACTACGGTATAGACATAGTAACCAAGCGAATAAATCTAAATTGGGCTTTCACTCATATGAAGTACTTACTAGACAATTACCACAAACAATTTCAGGTATATGTACATATATCTACACTTATGAAAAGGAATGATTGAACACTTTCAATATGTTGTTATATGGAAACTGTCCAATCTTTACTTTCCATAAGTGTACGTGTATGATCTTCAGCGATAGCCATGGATGTAAAAGTAAACAGTAAAGAACCCAAATTTCGCAAATGCATACACAAACACATATATGGTAATATTCAATTTGTAAACAAGATCATTTAAAATTCATAACTTTTCTGGCATTTATAATTAAATATGGTGTTATATTAGCAGCTAAAATTATCTTCTCCGCATTCTAAACGCAAAAGAAATATTTCATCGCAATGTTTTGGGAACATCAAAATAAAAGCTTTTCTAAAGTAGGGTTTTATGATTCTAAATAATTTTATGGCACGATAAATTACAATTATTTTTAATGAGTGCCACGGTTTCTATAAATGTCAGAACGTAATTTGTCCGTATATCTATCGCAGTTCCTTTATCTTATTTGAAACTAGTAATAATATAAAAATGTCGAGTTTACGACAAGGATGTGATGGTTTAAGTAGCAAAATAAAATCGTTATAATAAATAAAACTAACTCGTCTAGGAGTTGAGTGGATTAAAGTATTACAAGAATAGAATTAGTATTTACCTTTAAGCTGAAAGCACGACTAAAGAGTACGTTCTCGAAAGAAAAATCTAATTAAAACTGACTATTTACTATTACCTTCGCCAATCGAATAAGGAAATAAACTAAATAAAATTGAATCACACAATTAAACCTTAAAGTTGAAAATATGTTCAAATAATCTAAGTAGGTACAAAATAACTTAATATTATCCACGTATAAGTATCTAATGTAACTATGGTTTAGCAATCTGGTTATTTCTTTTTTGTATGGTGTGGGTATACAAATGGAAGAATTAGGCTATTGTTTTAGATTGCTTTCATCACTCGGTATCATGAACCACACTTTTATGTCGAAGTTGGGCTTATTGTACTGAGTTTAGATTTCCAGGAACACTGTACTTCATATTATTATATTAGTGATACTACTTGATATGCAGGCTTCATGCTTCAACTTCTTTTTTATAGCTGTGACTCTCCGTGGATTGTTACTTGTTCTCTATATGCACACCGATACGTTTGTTTTCAAGCACGTAATGCTTAAGTTCATTTCTAGATCTGTTTCATACTAAGCGGATCATGTTCTGATGTTCTCATTCCTTACATTTACGAGCCTCAGGATACCTTTGTTGTTATGATGATTGATCTAATTGGTTTCTCCTAATCAGTATAGTTTCACCTGCTATAGCAGTTACAATATTTAGCAGAAATTAGTTGGAGGATAACACAGAACGCAACAAGATATGCGGTTTGTGAATTTTTGGAAGTCCATTTAAATATGGAAGCTTGCTGTAATATCATGCATGTCTTTATGTAGCAATTTGGTTAGCCAAATCGAATTTGTATTTATGCATTGTGCTATATAGTTTCTCCACTGATGTTTTAAGATCCTGAAGGAATTATTTATACTAAATTTCTGAAGGCACAAAACGACAAAAGCAACTATCTTGAATGTGGAACTATCTATTTGTGTATACGTCACATATTTTCACACGAAAAAGCTCTACCGACAAAAATATAGAAGTTCAGAAACATATAACGAAATACAAAATGTGTTAAATTAGTGACTAAATCAATATTCATGTAGTGTGACAATTTTTAGGCGAATTTTTGCGTTGCAAATATGTTTCCACATATTTATGTAATGAGTGTTTGTCCGGACTCTTACGTACAGTGAATATATTTTCTACTTCCACTTTAGAGAATCATAATTGGTTGCTGGTTTAACGTTTTGTTGAGAGCACTGAGTTAACCTTAATTTCATATGTGCATCTTTTATTAAGTTATGCTATAGTTTGCTACGGTATTTGATTTTTTTATAACTGTTATTATAATGATAAATTAAAGTATACGTAAAGTCGTATTTACTTGCTCTTGGTTTGAATTAAACATGTTCAATTATTAACATTCACCACCCCCACATAACCTCTAAAATACCAAACATCGTCAAATAGACACCTTGCAGATATACATACATTTCGCTGGATCTTTGCCGATACGTCATAAATTTCCGCCATTTCTTCGATACGAATCTAGTCAAATCAGACAAACGTGTCATTCTCTGTTTCTTTCTAAATTTCATGTTAGTCAAGCAGAACATATAATCGTGTGGCTTAGCTTATAATGGATAATGACGTATCGGCAAAGATCCAACGAAAGAACTGATACATATTTGGAGAATTCAGTAAACACTTTGCAACAATGATGTCTTTATGGATGCAAAAAGCAACAACATCAAATGCAAACATAAACGCTAAAACTTCCTGTTTCAGTAGATAGATACAAAAGTACCTACCTAAGTAGGTATATAAATATTTGAATGTATCGCAAAAATTCGCGTATATGTACCTATGTTCGTATACCTAAAGATGTTCACAACACATGTCTTATAATGTACTGCCAAGAATTTTTAAAACATGCGTGTACAACTGTCTACATAACCTAATTTTAAGGTTTTGTTTGTTTCGCGTTCTTGTTCGAATTCAATCAGGATAATAACAACCGCAAAAGCGTGTTAAAAGACAACATAGGCATTAACAGTATAGAGTTTCATGTTGGTCATGGTACGAAAATACATAAAAGGTTCCCCGATAATTAATAATACACGAGTTTCCGTCGATCCGATATAGTTAAAATAATTTATAACTCAGTCTAGTTTAGGGACGCTTTTATAACAAATTTTGTATACACAGAAATTAGTAAATTGGTAAAATCGTGGTATCAGAATTAACTAAATTAGAAAACTAAGGAACTGGAACGACTTGCAAGTGAGCGAACCACGTACTTAATGAAAGGATTTTGAAACAGCTCCTATTAATAATTACTTACCAACTTTTCATCTGTGTGTACAGTGGAAATATAATTAATTTAAGAGTTACGAAAACTTCATTATAGAAAACTTTTCGAATAAACAGGATATCTTATACTTAAAACATGATACCAAAAGCAATTTAAATGCAATAGAGGCAAACATTCAGGATTCTTTACTTGTAATGCACTTTCTCTTAACAAGTGACAATTGTATTTTTGTCGGAGACGCTAGTATAATATTACTACACTTCACTTTCTTCTTCACAAAACTTTTGTAATGGTTAGAAACTGAAATAGCAAGTCTTATAGTCTGCTGATACCTAGTCAAACGTTTAGAATACATACATATGTACATTTATTAGATTTTGAGTTCGTATTTAATTGAAAAAGAAGTCTTAATAAAACTTCTTGCACATCCTGCAAATTTTTGAGTTTTTTTATATCAGCAAAAATAGCATTTCGAAAATACCATACACAATGTCAAAATATATTAGTCTACATTATATACAGGGTGTTTCCTAAGTAATCTAAAATATTATATGGGGCGCTTCGTCACTCAATTTTAAGACGAAAAGTTCATATAAACATGTGTGATAACTCTTGTCGTTAATGAGATATAGGGTGTTTTATTATTTTATTAGAAGCAACAACGTGTTAAACATAAAGAAAAAATATTATATTTTAGAGCATATGTTCAAAATGTCCACCTGCAGCTAAAATGCAAGCATCTGCTCGATGCCTAATTGATTGCCGAATACGTTCGAAGATACCAGGTTTGTTACGAATAAGATTACAGCCTTGTATGATACGATTTTGAAGATCTTGTACGTTTAATATCGGAGTTGTGTAAATGAGCGATTTTAAATATCCCCACACACAAAAATCCAGAGGATTGTGTCCCGGTGATCTAGGGGGCCACGGGTGTGGAGATCCTCGTCCGATCCAATGGTCTGGAAAAACGTTATTTAAAAACTCGCGAACAATCAATGAAAAATGTGGAGGAGCTCCGTCATGCATGAACCACATGCGCCTTCTAATAATAAGAGGTACATCTTCTAAAAGAACTGGAAGTTCATTTTCTAGAAAATGAAGGTATGTCGCACCGGTCAACCGTGCAGGAAGGAAAAATGGTCCTATTAAATAATCTGCGATGATGCCAAGCCAAACATTGACCGAAAATGTTTGTTGAAATTATGGCATGTGTATTTACATTTGCCCATATGTGGTCATTATGAAAATTCATAATGCCATGTCTTGAAAAGTTGGCTTCATCCGTAAACAGAATATCGGCAGCGAAATTGGGATTGTTTGCTATTTTATTTAAAATCCATTGGCAATACTGTATGCGAAGCGGATAGTCAGTAGGTAGCAAATGTTGTACACGTTGAACGTGATATGGATACAATAAGTTATCTTTTAAAATATTCCAAACAGTTCTGTTACCAACATTTAGTTCATCAGCAATTTTTCTGGTATTCGTTTCTGGGTGTTGATCAATTATTTGAAGAATCTGGTTTTCCAATTGTGGAGTTCTCACAGTTCTGGGTCGTCCAATAATATTCTTTGATTTGGCAACGTTCCAGTTTCTTGTAAACGAATATGTAGCTTAGTAAACGTATCTGAACATAGTAAACGATTATTAGGATAACGCTGGGCATACATACGTCTAGCCTCTAAGGCATTACCATTAGCTAATCCATACAAGAAGTGCATATTAGCCATTTCAGCATTAGTAAACACAGGCATCGTTGTTAACTTAACACAAAAAGATCGTATTATTAAACATTTATTGTTCGTTGTTTGCGTTGGTTTTTAGGTTTGACACAGTTGTCAACGTTACTTCAAACGTCACTTATAATAAGCATGTTTTTCATATTACTTCTAAAAACCAGTAGCGTCACCAGGAAAAATTAATTTCAAATACAATCACAGCTGATTTATTACAAACAATTCAACACCCTGTATCTCATTAACGACAAGACTTATCACACATGTTTATATGAACTTTTCGTCTTAAAATTGAGTGACGAAGCGCCCCATATAATATTTTAGATTACTTAGGAAACACCCTGATAACGTAGATTAGAATAATTATTGTCCATGTACATATGTATGTATACAGGGCTAGCTTTAAAAAATAGCGATTAAACTATGCGAATCTGAAAACTACGTCTAAATGTGTAACTGAAAACAAAAAAAGAAAGTTATTTGTAACACATCAACATTCAAATTTTAAGGTTCGAAATGCAGTTAAAGTCGATCCACGTCTTTGTTTATCCTGCATTTAAGCAAATATTGCTGATTTTTCAAGTTCAAGTGGAAGTAAAAAATCGATAAGAAATTGTTAGATGGTATGAATAGTGAATTGTGTATTGAAAAGCAGCTGGTTGGTACTTGCATGAGACCAAGACAAAGAGACATAAACTATAATGGTTATCGTATTGCCTATTGGATGACATACCATTATGTCATCCAAACACTCGGGCAATGAATCCCTGACAAAGTGTAAATATAAATCTGGATTAATTGTTGTGGGAGTACATGTGGTCCAAGTAATTGGTCGCCTACCATACCTGCCCAAACATTCACAGATACTCCAACTTGCGAGCAGCTTTGATGTATATCGTGGAGATTTTCGTATGCCCAATGGTGATTGTTGTGGCAATTCAATATACCATTCTTAGTAAACGTAGATTCGTCAGTGAAAAGAATTACTTAAGCAAGATTTGGCTGTTCAACTTCTCTATACTGAAACCACTGGCAGAAGGCAACTCGACAGGGAAAATCTACTTTCGTTAATCTTTGTACGCGGTGAATGTGGTACGAATACAGTAAATTACTTTTCAAAACTTTATGCACGATAGTTTGAGACAAATTTACTTGCTGTGCTAGGTTTGTTGTACTTACGCCGGAATTCGTTTCCACGATGTTTAGAATTTCCTCCTCTGCTTGGAGCACTCTGCGTGGTCTCTCAAGATCGCGACCTTCGTAACGTGGAATTGCTGCACCTGTTTTCCGAAGACGATCTCACAATCGTGGCAGCCGATGGATGACGTCGATCTGGAAAGCTTTCTGAGTACAATTTTTTTACTGCAAGACTATTTGCATCCACAGCCAGCGCCAAATGCATACTAAACTTTACTAAAAATGTAAATCGCAGTGTGTAAATGTATACCGACACTCGCTGATTCTAACATGTTAGATGCGTCAGGACTCGACTATACAGGGTGTCCGCGAAATACAAAGCATGATTTTAAGGGATGATAGCTACAACGATTTAGAAACAAAAACATATAATACACCTTGGGTCTATCTGTAAGCGTAAACGAGAAAAAAAATATTTCTCATGTCACAAACTTGGACGCATACTGTACACCGGCAGCTGATTAGTGCAAGATTTACGACGATTACAGGCATGTATTCTTCAAAATGGGCAACACAACGAGCCTTTCCTGTAATACATTTTCTCCTGTCTCTCAAAAAAGTCCTTTTTAGGACCACCAATTTATCACAAATAAAAGAAAAGAAATCAATTTTGTAGTAGCCTTTACGAAAGAGCTTAAAGCGCCATAACTTAATTGCAATAATAACATTGTTTTCGTTCAAGGCGACTTTCCTTCAACTTAAATTTTCATTTACCGATCGGAGGCTGCTATTAAATACGCCCTTTTCACTCACACTTCAACATACCATCGATTTTATTGTCATAACATTATTAAAAAAAACGCAAAGGTACCTTTATTTTAAAACATATGGCCATTGACTTCGTACGATACAAGTTCAAGGTCGTATAAACAGATGATGCTTGGCATGCATCTGCGCTTCTAACGCATACGGGTACAGTATGGTGGAAGACAAATGACACCACGCTTCAATTTCAAAGTATGAAATAATTCGTTTTCATCGTTGTTTTCAGTTATTTTCAACCCTAAATTTTTGATATGGTTTTTTGGTTATTTAAGAAGCAATATGGATGAGTTTTCTTGTACAGTTTGACCAAATAAGGTTTTTTAGAAATAATTTTTTTTCTCGTTTACGCTTACAGATAGACCCAAGGTGTATTATATGTTTTTGTTTCTAAATCGTTGTAGCTATCATCCCTTAAAAGGATGCTTTGTATATTGCGGACACCCTGTATAATAATTTTCTTGTTATTGCGTGTACATAGGCTCATTAAATGTTGTATCTAGGATTGACTGGTAAGTATCTTCCATCCGGCTTTTTATTTTTCGCTATTTTAAACTTACCCTGTATATAACGTAGATTTCTGTTCAGAATGTAGAATACTGCTAATATGTAGAACTACAGTCTTGCTGTATACTGATTGTGTGTAAACGTTTTAAGATAAATTAAATATTTATGAATACAGAAAAAAGTATTTGAAATTTGCAATAGTTAATAAAACTTATCCTTATTACCAAATATATAGGATCTAATAGGGAATATCAGATAAAATCGTACTCAGGTTAAAAAATTGCCTCATATTGATAGTGCAGAGCGGGTTCAGGGACGTAGAAGACACATGTTTCAATTTACTTACATATCCAGCTTTTAGAGCATAGAAAACAGCTGTCATTTAAAGAAAGAAACTATTTTCGTTTTGCAAAATTGAGTAAAAATAAAGGAAAGAACTTTTATCATTCTGCCATTGGCAATTATTGTCTGTTGTAAATACAGATAGATAAAAACGATTCTTTTATTCCATAGAAACTTCAGCTTATAGAATTAATGGGTTGCAGAATATTGAGAATAACACAGTAACAGGCATGATTATACTGCTGCAGTGTAGTGTATATATAGATATCAATACATGATGAGCTACAAATTTGCAACGATAGCGAAATGACTTGTCCAGTATTACCTGTTGTACGCCGAGTGTGGTCTATTTGTCGAACAAGTGGTCGCCATATACGGCATTTCTTGTACAGTTCTTGACTGGACCATTAATCTCCATTCAGCTTTAGTACCACCGACAGTTTTGATGTAACATCTATTGAAAAGGAGCAGTAATTTTCCACTACTTGGCATAACACAATGTATTTAATTATACCGATGAAATAACAAGCTACATTCCTGCATACAAATTATTTATATCATTTTACATATGTACATGTACATACATACCTTCAAACCAAATTGAATTAGCAAATCTCTGCCACAATTGTTTCAAATTAGTCGATTACCAATTCGGCGCTCAACTTGAATAGAATAGTCGTTTCAACAGTTAAAATATACTTAATTAATTAATGACACACTAGGGAGCTATCAAATTAAATCGAGCACCACACTGATGATTATTTCATTATTGTTGCAACTTGACAATTACACTTAGATTCTCCATTTCATGCTGTTTTTTCTTCTTGTTTCCGTTTGTGGAATACGTATATACAGTAGGATCTCGATTATCCGAATCTCGTTTATCTCAAATCCGCTTTATCCGAAATGAAAGCACTTTGTGAATTATCCGTTTTATCCGAAATGAATATATTCTATATATGTACTCGTTTATCCGAAATATTATGCGCACGCACCGTGCAGATAACCATGTTTGTTTTGTTTATAAATATGGGTGTTATATTTGTCCTGTATGTGGTATTTATGGATATAATTATTTTTACTGTATGTATGCATTTTAAAAACCTTAAGTATTTAAATTGAATATAAAGTACTTCTAAAATTATTTTTAGCTTCTAGTTTGTTCATACATACACATTTTTACAGAAAAGGCACGCATTTTCTGCTTACAAAAGGTATTCGGTTATCCGAAAAATTTGGTTATCCGAAAAGGGGCCGGTCCACATCACTTCGGATAATCGGGACTCTACTTTAAAATACATGTATGTCAAGTAGACTTAGACTACTTCTATTTTCCCTCTCAGGGCTGATAAGATATGTACGTCATTTTTCTCTGTGGGAGTTCGCTTATTTGATATAGAATATACTAGTTGTGATTTAATTTTCAATGAAATAAAAAGTAAATCTTTTTTAGACCAACTTTGTGTACCAAACCCTATGTCAGAAATAAACCATGTTCGCAATATTTTACATTTTGAAAAATTTTCTAAAAGCGCAATCACAAATAAATTATGATTTTGTTACTATTAAAGAACATGCCGATTTAATACTTGATACAGTAGAGCATATGTACAGGATGGGCAGCTACGAATGCAAAGTGCTGTATCTCGTAAACTATACGTCCGAGAGACAGACTTGCGGAAAAAAAACTCTATTACTAAAGTGGGCCAAAGAAAGCCGTGGAAAATATTGTCAGATTTCCAAGATGGTCGCCAGGGGGCGTAACCGTCATTTTAAATTTTTAAAGTGATTTTTCACTGAAATCCACCTAGTAAATGTTACCAAAAAACACGTGTCTTTTAAAGCTAAGCTTTATTTGAATAATTTTTGTTTAACACTTTTTGACGTATCTATTAAAATAAAGTGGTGGGGGTAATTTAAGGTTTTTTTTTTAATAAACGGCTGTATCTCCTTAACGACTGAAGGGATTTTAACAAACATGGTCTCGTTGGAAAAAGCATTTATTGTTCCATCAAATGCATCTTCCCTATGATATTTGTAATTCTTAGTGGCCAGGCATATTTCCAGTATAACTACATCATGCTGGGAATACATTTTATAACTACGAAGAACGAGTTCGGTTGAGGTATAAACATTTATATGTGATGATTCTAGTGGCATAGCAGATTAAGCCGAATAAAACTGCGTAATTACAATGTTTAATAAGTGTTAATGAAGAGAGATACCGAAAATCTTAATATCTTTCCTACAGTACAAATCCGTACAGCTCTGTACAATTTTAAATTACAAAGAAAATTTTTGGATTCAATTTTCGTCCAATCAAAATTAATCCTTTTATGTCACATGTATCAGGATATCCAATCAACATTTGATTATACTGATAACTACCCCGGAATGTTATCACTAGCGATAACACCCCGGCTGTCACCTGACTTAATGTCATATCACTGCTTATGTAAAACTTGACAGTTTCAAATTTAATTTTCGAAATGTCACGATTTGGAGAACTAAATAGTGAAAATATAGATAAATTGGAAACAAATTCAGCAACTTCTGCAAGCTCATTTAGTTTCTCAAATTGTACTTTCAATAATTGTTCTTTTAATAAATAAATGTTAACCTTAATTTAAAAAGCCAAAAATTTTCTGACCAAATATCCCACGGACAGAGATAAATCCTCATAATTTTATTAGTTTCCTCGAGCACGTTTCTTTAGCAAGCAACGTGCTCTCGGAAACTAATAACATTGTTTCGTGATTATCACTGTCCTAGGGATATTACTACTGATAATTACTTATAAACCCTATAAGTTTAAATTTTCTTTATAAAAATATGATGGTGAATGGGCACGAGTTTCCACTCTGTAAAAATACTCCATTAAGAATGGCCTTTGAAGAATGTATGAAGATTCAGATTGCTTACAACTGTAGCTGCCGTAGTACCTGCAATTATAGTTAGGCAATAGAAGTCAGCCACATTCTAGTCAACTTTGGAGATATTTATTGTTTTTACACATGCCTTGTATCAATACTAGTTTGGCTCTCTTCGTTTCTTTGTCGATTGCGTTGTGAAACTGTATACTATTTGTAATGCAAGAAAATTGCCCAGAAAACCAGTCTTTTAAGTATGAGATGCATGTGGTATAACGTACCCATACTGACCATTTGTCCTCATGTTTAATCCCGAAGTAAAGGATAAAAGTTAAATAATTGTAGTTAACTGTTCATAGTTCTTTATTAGAGAAAATCTACCTTACACATAAAGATTGTTTGTGCCAAAAAAAAACCTACAGTAGTACACTGTCTGAAATAATTGACGAGCACATCCTGTATAATCTGAACACGTGAATATATATCCATGAAACCTGCGGAAGTTTCCTATAGACGAGTCTATGCAGTGAGTTTCGACTTTTGCTATCGTCGCATTTTTTACTGAACGGCTTCCGGTTCAGTATGTAGTTTTATTCGCTGCATAATGGCAAATCGATCGCGCTACTTGACTGCAGAGATACGCATGGCGGGTGTATTCTTTCGTGAGATCGCGCGCCCTCCCGAGCGGTCGTTGTCAGCTGTGCAACATTCATGGCGAGAATGGACTGAGGTAGGATGTACTCGCCCTCAGCCGCGAGCGACGGCCCCGCGCGACAATATCACGCTATGACCGAACCCTTCTGTTCAGCACTGTAACGTCGCGTTCGTCGTCCTTAAAGCAACATGGTAAGTTTTACAAGATTTGTACCACTTCTATACCAAATTTCATTCCGCTAGAACCACGCATTTAGATTATAGAGGGTGTGCTCGTCAATTATTAATTATTAATACTGAATTATCTTCTAAAATGTAATAAGTAATTAAATTAACTAGTAATCAGAACTAAATCATTACCTTTGTTTTAATCCTTAATCTTGTGTGCTTAATTTTAACGGTCGCTAACTTAAAACGTTGTTAACTAAGACAAAATAAACCGTCATACAAGCTGTTAAGTTAGTACTTAGAATGCAAAGTATGAGCGTTACGATTTTAGTTGTGAGTACTTTCAACATTTATCTTAAATGAATAAATCCGTCTTTCAAAAGAACTTGGCAGAGTTTACAGCTTAAATTTTATATCTATTTAATGTAAAATAATAACTATACTATCCTGGAAACGTCAAGTATTATATGCATACAAGCATACGTATGTATATAACTTATAGTAATACTTTCTAAGCCTTTGTGACAAATTTAAAGTAATGACTCGAATATAGTCGATTTTATTTGCTATTCATACACTAAGCAACACCTTATATTTTCTGAACACATGCATGCATTATTCTTTTACTATCTACAGTAATACTATCGTATAAAATCCGGTTTGTCTATTGTAAATTTTAATACATACATAGAGCATTACCGGTAAAATATAGCTTCCTTTATTATACTACTAATTTTCTGCATAGATACAAAAAGCCGTCAATTATAAGTAAGCGGATTATCTCGTATAATCTTTATTTTTCTTTCAACTGCGTTAGTCTCTGGTTCTTATTGTCAATTAATATTCCTTTCATAGTCACAGCCATAAGTTTGTTAAACGATAGTTGCAGAAATACACCCTGTGGATACCAGTATAACAAACTATCCAACTACTTATGTTGTGGAGATCATTTCGCATAATAAAGGATACATTTATATCGATAAACGTCTACCCACTACTGGAAATCGTATTCGTGAATCTCTTGTGAATTTGATTTAAAGTTTAAGTGGCATTTCAATATCCGTGTTCACGGACCAATACTAGTGCTGAATTATATGGCACGTGCAGAAAACAGTCCGGCTTGACAAGCCCTATGTCTACAGGGACACAAACGGATTTTCTAGCGGCCTCCATTCTCTGTGCCTTTACTTCAACGATAGCGCAATGTGAATCTACAGCTCCTCCTTTATGCCACCGGCGGCGAAAGATTGTATATAATGCTTCTGTGCCACCGTAGTATATATCACAAGTCTCAACAGTAAACAGCTTAAAAGGTGTTTTATTATCAACCGCGTTCTCGAGTAGTTTATAAATTATCGTCTGTTTGTTCGGGAAACACAGTTCTAAAAGTTTCGGTAATATAAGCACCCGAAACAAAACAAGAAGTATATTATTAAATTAAATTATTAGCACTAAAATGCAAATGGAGCTAAAATGTACTCTGAGCAGAATCCCGAGAGTAAACATAATCTTGATATATGAACATGTGGAAAAGGGACAAATACCTAGAGTCGCTGCGATAACCTGGCGTACTGTTGACATTTACTTACATATTTTAACTGAACTTCTTAAGAAAATAAGAATATTACATTCTGTCGTGATAAATTATCACTACAAATTTTGTGGATATCACAATTCAAATAATATTAGCAAGCGATGTATACTGAATAATTCGAAAAGGTGGTGCGAATCAGTGGGTCTAAACATAAACCCCGCTAAGACCACCCTTATAGCATTCACAAGAAAAAGGAAATTATGTCTCAAAACCATAAGAATTGATGGGCAAGACATTGATTGGAAGAAGGAAGTGAAATATCTAGGCTCATTCTAGATATTTCATTCTTGGAATAAACTTGAAGTAACGAACAAGGCAAAAACGGCCTTAATGGTCTGCAGAAACTTCGCAGGAACTAAATTGGGGATGTAACCCAAAAAAACTGCTGTATACTGCAATAGTCAGACCAATGATCACTTGTGGAGCAGTGGCTCGGAGCAAACGAACCAACCTGGCCAGTGCGAGGGCTAATCTTACCAAAGTGCAAAGATAAGCATGTGTATGCATAACTGGGGCAATGAGAACCTGTCTGACAGCCGCCATTGAGGTCGTATTAAACTTTGCTCCTCCCCACACTTTGGTGGAAAACGTAGGAACGTAAAGAACTATACGCAGAATAATCGGGGAGGGATTGGCTAGGCATACGCCTCAGCCTCCTGAAGTCGAAGAAACCTGGGACATGCCCCGAGATGATTTACCAAGGAAGTTCAGCTTTGTGAAAAGGTTTACCACAAAGCTCAGTACCAAAGCAAATGGGACACTCGATACTGTTTCTAAACTCAATAGTATCGCCATTAAATGGTACACCGATGGCTCCAAAACGGCAGAGGTAACTGGAACAAGGGTATATGGGCCCAGAACCAAATATTCCGAAAGGTTGGGGATGTACCCAAGTATCTTCCAGGCGGAAATACACGCCTTGGAAGATGCGTGCAATTCAACATCGATAGAAGTTACGAAAAGCAAGAGATTATCATGTCTGATAGTCAAGCAGCCATCAGGGCGCTAAACTCCAATGTTATCAGCTCTAAAATGGTTTGGGAGTGCCTAGAGAAACTCAACGACCTAGGCAAAAGCAATAAGGTAACCCTAAGGTGGGTTCCGGGACACACCTGAGTGGAAGGGAATGAAATAACAGATAATCTCGCGAAGAAGGGAACCAGAACACCGTTTGTGGAGCCTGAACCTTTTTGCGGGATAAGTAGCAGTGTAGTACTGGAGAAGCACAAATGTGAACTAGAGCAGAGAAAATCCAAACACTGGGAGAATCTCCACGGTATGAGGCAAGCCAAAACTCTTCTGGGAACATACAACCAAAAGAGATCCTCCGAATGCATTAAGCTCAGCAAGACTAACATTCGTATATTGACAGGGATCCTCTCAGGCCATTGCAAACTGAACGGACATCTAAGCAGGCTCGGAATAAGCAGGGATGGCGAATGCCGATTTTGTGGTGAAGAGGATGAGTAATCCATTCATCTTCTCTCAAACTGCTCTGCACTGTGCAACTCAAGGGCCTTGCACCTAGGAGCACATGAAACTGAAGAAGGAGAACTACCTAATTTGAGGTCTTCCGGCATCCTGCACTTTCTAAAAGGAATCGGAGTAATTGGCCAGCTGTAAAAACAGCGAGAATGGGGGACACAATAGGCCTGTTCGTTTGCGTTGCTGGAACTGCTCAATATCACTTTTGTCAATATCCGTATGTTCGTTTGAAATTTAGCTGCTGACACGTGTTTTCGACACTCGTTCGTTTGCATTCAGCAAATTGCAGTATATCAGAAGTAGCAAGCTATGCTTGTCAAGCTCCAAGTATCGAGCAATAATAGTAGATCATAACGCTCACGTGTTATACGCAAACGCAAGAGTGTAATACAGTTTTTGATTGGTTTTTGGGGTTATTGTGTTGTTTAGGTGAATGTTCTGTTCGGTAGGCTCGGTACTTTAGCAGTCGATTGAAATCAGATTTATCCGCTGAACTGATCTATTTGCTGTTTCTAATCTGCTACACTTGCTATTTTTGACAAAAGTTACCAAAGGTAGCAATTCAAACGAACATGCCTAATAGATGTTTCAGTTTCACCCCAACACCACACATACACACATACACATACATACTGAATAACTGATTGTAATCAAATATGCTTTTCCGGAGAAATACTTTCCCATATCCACTGGAATCAACTCTTCCGAGAAAAGTACACTACATTTTATAAACTTATTGAGGTCACCTATAACATTCCTGCTTCCCTGAAACGTACAGAAAATTAATAATTAATAATTAATAGTGTTACTATATGCACCTCTAGAATCTCGATGTGAAAGATTCGGAGGAAATCAAATTATTTTGATAATAATATTTAATAGTTAATAATAATTCACGCCTTCACATTCCGCGACAGCTTGCGCCAATTACAGGGGTATCGGCCGGCCATGAGTTATTCTGACGCCTGCGGCTGTAGACAGACTTAAGATGTTATCTTTCTGCATTTACCGTTGAATTTGGGAAACTAAATAAAATCAAATTCGGAAAAACATACAGGCGTTCGAACGCGATACCACCGGGAAATGAAGCGAGCGCGCTAGGCACTGCTCTACACGCCTGTATACAGTATATAAACAAGAGATTTTAAAGTACTAAAATGTTATAAAAATGAAAAACCAGATATCAAGAAAACATTAAAAATACAAAAAGAAAAATAAACCCACAATTACAACTCTGGCTGCATCAATACAGGAAATAGTGCACGCACGTGATGATCAGGAATGGCTAAAGCCTTTGATACGTTTTGCATAATCTTCTTTTAGCTAAACTAAGAGACAAAAGGGACAAACTGTTGGAATCTTACCTTGCAGATAGAACACA
>SMLS01076555.1:0-19035 GCA_004785975.1 Popillia japonica
ACTTTATAACGTCAAGAGTTATGATGTCTTTATAGTAAGTGGATATGGACTATATCTCCCTATAACCGGTATTATTATAGATTTTCTCTAAAAGTACTGTATACGAAGTATAATATGCAGATAATATAGTTTCTTCCCAATTTATTAAGCCACCAGCTTCAATATTTTAATACAATATACATGAAAAACACACTGTACATCCAGTGTATTTAAAACTTATAAGTCATAAACACAACAAATATAAACATTAATAACTAATATTTTGTTACTCCACCTTTAGCTTTTATAATTTGTGTAATTCTTTTTGCCATACTGTCTACGCAAGCCTTAATCGTATCTCTAATTTTTGCATTTTTTTGCCACACATCTACAATACATTTGTGAGGTGTGCTTCTGTAGTATTTCTCCTTGAATGAACGCAGACTGGAGAAAGTGTAAAAAAAAAACTGATTTTGCGGTATTTCATGGTGCATTGCCGTGCACGAATGTGTAAGGGCCTTTATTTGGACCTAAATCTTTCAGATTGAGCAACCTTCTCCAATACATGCTTATATTGGTGTTGATTCATTGTGCCTTGGCAAAATTACAGTGACCCAACCTTCTGCAGTAATACCAAACCGATCGAATGGACGTCTTCTAATAAATTGAGCTCTTTTGGGTCACAGCCTCTAGCTTTGCAGCGTCATTGAATACGATCTATGGCGTTCAGAAAAATGTTCAAATTCCAACCAATAAATTTTTGCAGTATTTCAGAATGAATTTAATTTACTTTGTCTCACCTTCCGTTAATCCTCAATTGTGAAATGTGCACGATGTTTTGCCCATTCGTAACAGGGGCATTTAATATACAGGGTGTCCCAGCAATAAAAAGACGGAGTACCTAGTAAATATGTAATGTCCGAACTGGATCACACAAAAAAATACCAGAATAACGAAGAAATGCAAAATTTATAAATGTATTAATTTTTGTTCGAAATTAAATTATTAAAAAGATATATTACGGACCTGACTGAATGTATGTTTTTATTCCTCGAGACACTAAAGAATGCAGTGCAAACAATTTATAATCGTACATATGTATGTAAGCGTGTATTCATAAACCAACAGCCAAACTATTCATAAGGCGCTTCGCCAACTGTAGTACCTAGCTCAACTAATATCAATAACGCATCTAGGTGTTCGATTGCTTTCTATAAAGCTGACTAATTGTTTCGGTGGCAGACACAGAGAACAACTGCAAGGTCTTGTTTTTACAAACGAGAAAATTGAATGTTTATATTTTTTCTGCAGTTTGCGTACGAAACTTCATATTTTTGATTTACTTTTTCTAGCATTCCTGCTTGCGATGGCTGCTACTTGGTCTTTTTATTGCTGGGACACCCTGTATATATTTTGCGTTTAATCCCATGTGTACGGGATAAATATGCTCGTACACATTTAAAATGAAAAATAACATAATTTGTTGCGTTAGATATGTTGTTTAAAATAAAGACTTCAATACGTACGCAAGACCTTACAGAGAAGTATGATACAAGGTGTGCCAATGTTATTACTGTGCTTTGTACGCCATTACTATATTAATACCTATTCGATTACTACGGTATAGACATAGTAACCAAGCGAATAAATCTAAATTGGGCTTTCACTCATATGAAGTACTTACTAGACAATTACACAAACAATTTCAGGTATATGTACATATATCTACACTTATGAAAAGGAATGATTGAACACTTTCAATATGTTGTTATATGGAAACTGTCCAATCTTTACTTTCCATAAGTGTACGTGTATGATCTTCAGCGATAGCCATGGATGTAAAAGTAAACAGTAAAGAACCCAAATTTCGCAAATGCATACACAAACACATATATGGTAATATTCAATTTGTAAACAAGATCATTTAAAATTCATAACTTTTCTGGCATTTATAATTAAATATGGTGTTATATTAGCAGCTAAAATTATCTTCTCCGCATTCTAAACGCAAAAGAAATATTTCATCGCAATGTTTTGGGAACATCAAAATAAAAGCTTTTCTAAAGTAGGGTTTTATGATTCTAAATAATTTTATGGCACGATAAATTACAATTATTTTTAATGAGTGCCACGGTTTCTATAAATGTCAGAACGTAATTTGTCCGTATATCTATCGCAGTTCCTTTATCTTATTTGAAACTAGTAATAATATAAAAATGTCGAGTTTACGACAAGGATGTGATGGTTTAAGTAGCAAAATAAAATCGTTATAATAAATAAAACTAACTCGTCTAGGAGTTGAGTGGATTAAAGTATTACAAGAATAGAATTAGTATTTACCTTTAAGCTGAAAGCACGACTAAAGAGTACGTTCTCGAAAGAAAAATCTAATTAAAAGTGACTATTTACTATTACCTTCGCCAATCGAATAAGGAAATAAACTAAATAAAATTGAATCACACAATTAAACCTTAAAGTTGAAAATATGTTCAAATAATCTAAGTAGGTACAAAATAACTTAATATTATCCACGTATAAGTATCTAATGTAACTATGGTTTAGCAATCTGGTTATTTCTTTTTTGTATGGTGTGGGTATACAAATGGAAGAATTAGGCTATTGTTTTAGATTGCTTTCATCACTCGGTATCATGAACCACACTTTTATGTCGAAGTTGGGCTTATTGTACTGAGTTTAGATTTCCAGGAACACTGTACTTCATATTATTATATTAGTGATACTACTTGATATGCAGGCTTCATGCTTCAACTTCTTTTTTATAGCTGTGACTCTCCGTGGATTGTTACTTGTTCTCTATATGCACACCGATACGTTTGTTTTCAAGCACGTAATGCTTAAGTTCATTTCTAGATCTGTTTCATACTAAGCGGATCATGTTCTGATGTTCTCATTCCTTACATTTACGAGCCTCAGGATACCTTTGTTGTTATGATGATTGATCTAATTGGTTTCTCCTAATCAGTATAGTTTCACCTGCTATAGCAGTTACAATATTTAGCAGAAATTAGTTGGAGGATAACACAGAACGCAACAAGATATGCGGTTTGTGAATTTTTGGAAGTCCATTTAAATATGGAAGCTTGCTGTAATATCATGCATGTCTTTATGTAGCAATTTGGTTAGCCAAATCGAATTTGTATTTATGCATTGTGCTATATAGTTTCTCCACTGATGTTTTAAGATCCTGAAGGAATTATTTATACTTTTCTGCTCTTAACACTTCTTGCCTTTTGTCATTACGCCTATCTAAATCATCCAGCTATATTATTAACTTATTCTCTGTGAGTTTCTTCAGGCTTGTGATATTTGACCCCAGAGTCTAGTTCCTTGATTCTTCATAATTGTATTTATACAATTATGTATTTTCCATACCATTTTTATGGTAGACAAGATATCAATCCAGAAGAATGTGACATATTGGTTAGCTTCAACACTACTATCGCCTTCACAAATGCTCTAACCGAATCTATTCTAGCAGTTATAACGTAAAAAATTTCTGAAGGCACAAAACGACAAAAGCAACTATCTTGAATGTGGAACTATCTATTTGTGTATACGTCACATATTTTCACACGAAAAAGCTCTACCGACAAAAATATAGAAGTTCAGAAACATATAACGAAATACAAAATGTGTTAAATTAGTGACTAAATCAATATTCATGTAGTGTGACAATTTTTAGGCGAATTTTTGCGTTGCAAATATGTTTCCACATATTTATGTAATGAGTGTTTGTCCGGACTCTTACGTACAGTGAATATATTTTCTACTTCCACTTTAGAGAATCATAATTGGTTGCTGGTTTAACGTTTTGTTGAGAGCACTGAGTTAACCTTAATTTCATATGTGCATCTTTTATTAAGTTATGCTATAGTTTGATTTTTTTATAACTGTTATTATAATGATAAATTAAAGTATACGTAAAGTCGTATTTACTTGCTCTTGGTTTGAATTAAACATGTTCAATTATTAACATTCACCACCCCCACATAACCTCTAAAATACCAAACATCGTCAAATAGACACCTTGCAGATATACATACATTTCGCTGGATCTTTGCCGATACGTCATAAATTTCCGCCATTTCTTCGATACGAATCTAGTCAAATCAGACAAACGTGTCATTCTCTGTTTCTTTCTAAATTTCATGTTAGTCAAGCAGAACATATAATCGTGTGGCTTAGCTTATAATGGATAATGACGTATCGGCAAAGATCCAACGAAAGAACTGATACATATTTGGAGAATTCAGTAAACACTTTGCAACAATGATGTCTTTATGGATGCAAAAAGCAACAACATCAAATGCAAACATAAACGCTAAAACTTCCTGTTTCAGTAGATAGATACAAAAGTACCTACCTAAGTAGGTATATAAATATTTGAATGTATCGCAAAAATTCGCGTATATGTACATATGTTCGTATACCTAAAGATGTTCACAACACATGTCTTATAATGTACTGCCAAGAATTTTTAAAACATGCGTGTACAACTGTCTACATAACCTAATTTTAAGGTTTTGTTTGTTTCGCGTTCTTGTTCGAATTCAATCAGGATAATAACAACCGCAAAAGCGTGTTAAAAGACAACATAGGCATTAACAGTATAGAGTTTCATGTTGGTCATGGTACGAAAATACATAAAAGGTTCCCCGATAATTAATAATACACGAGTTTCCGTCGATCCGATATAGTTAAAATAATTTATAACTCAGTCTAGTTTAGGGACGCTTTTATAACAAATTTTGTATACACAGAAATTAGTAAATTGGTAAAATCGTGGTATCAGAATTAACTAAATTAGAAAACTAAGGAACTGGAACGACTTGCAAGTGAGCGAACCACGTACTTAATGAAAGGATTTTGAAACAGCTCCTATTAATAATTACTTACCAACTTTTCATCTGTGTGTACAGTGGAAATATAATTAATTTAAGAGTTACGAAAACTTCATTATAGAAAACTTTTCGAATAAACAGGATATCTTATACTTAAAACATGATACCAAAAGCAATTTAAATGCAATAGAGGCAAACATTCAGGATTCTTTACTTGTAATGCACTTTCTCTTAACAAGTGACAATTGTATTTTTGTCGGAGACGCTAGTATAATATTACTACACTTCACTTTCTTCTTCACAAAACTTTTGTAATGGTTAGAAACTGAAATAGCAAGTCTTATAGTCTGCTGATACCTAGTCAAACGTTTAGAATACATACATATGTACATTTATTAGATTTTGAGTTCGTATTTAATTGAAAAAGAAGTCTTAATAAAACTTCTTGCACATCCTGCAAATTTTTGAGTTTTTTTATATCAGCAAAAATAGCATTTCGAAAATACCATACACAATGTCAAAATATATTAGTCTACATTATATACAGGGTGTTTCCTAAGTAATCTAAAATATTATATGGGGCGCTTCGTCACTCAATTTTAAGACGAAAAGTTCATATAAACATGTGTGATAACTCTTGTCGTTAATGAGATATAGGGTGTTTTATTATTTTATTAGAAGCAACAACGTGTTAAACATAAAGAAAAAATATTATATTTTAGAGCATATGTTCAAAATGTCCACCTGCAGCTAAAATGCAAGCATCTGCTCGATGCCTAATTGATTGCCGAATACGTTCGAAGATACCAGGTTTGTTACGAATAAGATTACAGCCTTGTATGATACGATTTTGAAGATCTTGTACGTTTAATATCGGAGTTGTGTAAATGAGCGATTTTAAATATCCCCACACACAAAAATCCAGAGGATTGTGTCCCGGTGATCTAGGGGGCCACGGGTGTGGAGATCCTCGTCCGATCCAATGGTCTGGAAAAACGTTATTTAAAAACTCGCGAACAATCAATGAAAAATGTGGAGGAGCTCCGTCATGCATGAACCACATGCGCCTTCTAATAATAAGAGGTACATCTTCTAAAAGAACTGGAAGTTCATTTTCTAGAAAATGAAGGTATGTCGCACTGGTCAACCGTGCAGGAAGGAAAAATGGTCCTATTAAATCATCTGTGATGATGCCAAGCCAAACATTGACCGAAAATGTTTGTTGAAATCTTTTTACAATTATGGCATGTGGATTTACATTTGCCCATATGTGGTCATTATGAAAATTCATAATGCCATGTCTTGAAAAGTTGGCTTCATCCGTAAACAGAATATCGGCAGCGAAATTGGGATTGTTTGCTATTTTATTTAAAATCCATTGGCAATACTGTATGCGAAGCGGATAGTCAGTAGGTAGCAAATGTTGTACACGTTGAACGTGATATGGATACAATAAGTTATCTTTTAAAATATTCCAAACAGTTCTGTTACCAACATTTAGTTCATCAGCAATTTTTCTGGTATTCGTTTCTGGGTGTTGATCAATTATTTGAAGAATCTGGTTTTCCAATTGTGGAGTTCTCACAGTTCTGGGTCGTCCAATAATATTCTTTGATTTGGCAACGTTCCAGTTTCTTGTAAACGAATATGTAGCTTAGTAAACGTATCTGAACATAGTAAACGATTATTAGGATAACGCTGGGCATACATACGTCTAGCCTCTAAGGCATTACCATTAGCTAATCCATACAAGAAGTGCATATTAGCCATTTCAGCATTAGTAAACACAGGCATCGTTGTTAACTTAACACAAAAAGATCGTATTATTAAACATTTATTGTTCGTTGTTTGCGTTGGTTTTTAGGTTTGACACAGTTGTCAACGTTACTTCAAACGTCACTTATAATAAGCATGTTTTTCATATTACTTCTAAAAACCAGTAGCGTCACCAGGAAAAATTAATTTCAAATACAATCACAGCTGATTTATTACAAACAATTCAACACCCTGTATCTCATTAACGACAAGACTTATCACACATGTTTATATGAACTTTTCGTCTTAAAATTGAGTGACGAAGCGCCCCATATAATATTTTAGATTACTTAGGAAACACCCTGATAACGTAGATTAGAATAATTATTGTCCATGTACATATGTATGTATACAGGGCTAGCTTTAAAAAATAGCGATTAAACTATGCGAATCTGAAAACTACGTCTAAATGTGTAACTGAAAACAAAAAAAGAAAGTTATTTGTAACACATCAACATTCAAATTTTAAGGTCCGAAATGCAGTTAAAGTCGATCCACGTCTTTGTTTATCCTGCATTTAAGCAAATATTGCTGATTTTTCAAGTTCAAGTGGAAGTAAAAAATCGATAAGAAATTGTTAGATGGTATGAATAGTGAATTGTGTATTGAAAAGCAGCTGGTTGGTACTTGCATGAGACCAAGACAAAGAGACATAAACTATAATGGTTATCGTATTGCCTATTGGATGACATACCATTATGTCATCCAAACACTCGGGCAATGAATCCCTGACAAAGTGTAAATATAAATCTGGATTAATTGTTGTGGGAGTACATGTGGTCCAAGTAATTGGTCGCCTACCATACCTGCCCAAACATTCACAGATACTCCAACTTGCGAGCAGCTTTGATGTATATCGTGGAGATTTTCGTATGCCCAATGGTGATTGTTGTGGCAATTCAATATACCATTCTTAGTAAACGTAGATTCGTCAGTGAAAAGAATTACTTAAGCAAGATTTGGCTGTTCAACTTCTCTATACTGAAACCACTGGCAGAAGGCAACTCGACAGGGAAAATCTACTTTCGTTAATCTTTGTACGCGGTGAATGTGGTACGAATACAGTAAATTACTTTTCAAAACTTTATGCACGATAGTTTGAGACAAATTTACTTGCTGTGCTAGGTTTGTTGTACTTACGCCGGAATTCGTTTCCACGATGTTTAGAATTTCCTCCTCTGCTTGGAGCACTCTGCGTGGTCTCTCAAGATCGCGACCTTCGTAACGTGGAATTGCTGCACCTGTTTTCCGAAGACGATCTCACAATCGTGGCAGCCGATGGATGACGTCGATCTGGAAAGCTTTCTGAGTACAATTTTTTTACTGCAAGACTATTTGCATCCACAGCCAGCGCCAAATGCATACTAAACTTTACTAAAAATGTAAATCGCAGTGTGTAAATGTATACCGACACTCGCTGATTCTAACATGTTAGATGCGTCAGGACTCGACTATACAGGGTGTCCGCGAAATACAAAGCATGCTTTTAAGGGATGATAGCTACAACGATTTAGAAACAAAAACATATAATACACCTTGGGTCTATCTGTAAGCGTAAACGAGAAAAAAAATATTTCTCATGTCACAAACTTGGACGCATACTGTACACCGGCAGCTGATTAGTGCAAGATTTACGACGATTACAGGCATGTATTCTTCAAAATGGGCAACACAACGAGCCTTTCCTGTAATACATTTTCTCCTGTCTCTCAAAAAAGTCCTTTTTAGGACCACCAATTTATCACAAATAAAAGAAAAGAAATCAATTTTGTAGTAGCCTTTACGAAAGAGCTTAAAGCGCCATAACTTAATTGCAATAATAACATTGTTTTCGTTCAAGGCGACTTTCCTTCAACTTAAATTTTCATTTACCGATCGGAGGCTGCTATTAAATACGCCCTTTTCACTCACACTTCAACATACCATCGATTTTATTGTCATAACATTATTAAAAAAAAACGCAAAGGTACCTTTATTTTAAAACATATGGCCATTGACTTCGTACGATACAAGTTCAAGGTCGTATAAACAGATGATGCTTGGCATGCATCTGCGCTTCTAACGCATACGGGTACAGTATGGTGGAAGACAAATGACACCACGCTTCAATTTCAAAGTATGAAATAATTCGTTTTCATCGTTGTTTTCAGTTATTTTCAACCCTAAATTTTTGATATGGTTTTTTGGTTATTTAAGAAGCAATATGGATGAGTTTTCTTGTACAGTTTGACCAAATAAGGTTTTTTAGAAATATTTTTTTTTCTCGTTTACGCTTACAGATAGACCCAAGGTGTATTATATGTTTTTGTTTCTAAATCGTTGTAGCTATCATCCCTTAAAAGGATGCTTTGTATATTGCGGACACCCTGTATAATAATTTTCTTGTTATTGCGTGTACATAGGCTCATTAAATGTTGTATCTAGGATTGACTGGTAAGTATCTTCCATCCGGCTTTTTATTTTTCGCTATTTTAAACTTACCCTGTATATAACGTAGATTTCTGTTCAGAATGTAGAATACTGCTAATATGTAGAACTACAGTCTTGCTGTATACTGATTGTGTGTAAACGTTTTAAGATAAATTAAATATTTATGAATACAGAAAAAAGTATTTGAAATTTGCAATAGTTAATAAAACTTATCCTTATTACCAAATATATAGGATCTAATAGGGAATATCAGATAAAATCGTACTCAGGTTAAAAAATTGCCTCATATTGATAGTGCAGAGCGGGTTCAGGGACGTAGAAGACACATGTTTCAATTTACTTACATATCCAGCTTTTAGAGCATAGAAAACAGCTGTCATTTAAAGAAGGAAACTATTTTCGTTTTGCAAAATTGAGTAAAAATAAAGGAAAGAACTTTTATCATTCTGCCATTGGCAATTATTGTCTGTTGTAAATACAGATAGATAAAAACGATTCTTTTATTCCATAGAAACTTCAGCTTATAGAATTAATGGGTTGCAGAATATTGAGAATAACACAGTAACAGGCATGATTATACTGCTGCAGTGTAGTGTATATATAGATATCAATACATGATGAGCTACAAATTTGCAACGATAGCGAAATGACTTGTCCAGTATTACCTGTTGTACGCCGAGTGTGGTCTATTTGTCGAACAAGTGGTCGCCATATACGGCATTTCTTGTACAGTTCTTGACTGGACCATTAATCTCCATTCAGCTTTAGTACCACCGACAGTTTTGATGTAACATCTATTGAAAAGGAGCAGTAATTTTCCACTACTTGGCATAACACAATGTATTTAATTATACCGATGAAATAACAAGCTACATTCCTGCATACAAATTATTTATATCATTTTACATATGTACATGTACATACATACCTTCAAACCAAATTGAATTAGCAAATCTCTGCCACAATTGTTTCAAATTAGTCGATTACCAATTCGGCGCTCAACTTGAATAGAATAGTCGTTTCAACAGTTAAAATATACTTAATTAATTAATGACACACTAGGGAGCTATCAAATTAAATCGAGCACCACACTGATGATTATTTCATTATTGTTGCAACTTGACAATTACACTTAGATTCTCCATTTCATGCTGTTTTTTCTTCTTGTTTCCGTTTGTGGAATACGTATATACAGTAGGATCTCGATTATCCGAATCTCGTTTATCTCAAATCCGCTTTATCCGAAATGAAAGCACTTTGTGAATTATCCGTTTTATCCGAAATGAATATATTCTATATATGTACTCGTTTATCCGAAATATTATGCGCACGCACCGTGCAGATAACCATGTTTGTTTTGTTTATAAATATGGGTGTTATATTTGTCCTGTATGTGGTATTTATGGATATAATTATTTTTACTGTATGTATGCATTTTAAAAACCTTAAGTATTTAAATTGAATATAAAGTACTTCTAAAATTATTTTTAGTTTCTAGTTTGTTCATACATACACATTTTTACAGAAAAGGCACGCATTTTCTGCTTACAAAAGGTATTCGGTTATCCGAAAAATTTGGTTATCCGAAAAGGGGCCGGTCCACATCACTTCGGATAATCGGGACTCTACTTTAAAATACATGTATGTCAAGTAGACTTAGACTACTTCTATTTTCCCTCTCAGGGCTGATAAGATATGTACGTCATTTTTCTCTGTGGGAGTTCGCTTATTTGATATAGAATATACTAGTTGTGATTTAATTTTCAATGAAATAAAAAGTAAATCTTTTTTAGACCAACTTTGTGTACCAAACCCTATGTCAGAAATAAACCATGTTCGCAATATTTTACATTTTGAAAAATTTTCTAAAAGCGCAATCACAAATAAATTATGATTTTGTTACTATTAAAGAACATGCCGATTTAATACTTGATACAGTAGAGCATATGTACAGGATGGGCAGCTACGAATGCAAAGTGCTGTATCTCGTAAACTATACGTCCGAGAGACAGACTTGCGGAAAAAAACTCTATTACTAAAGTGGGCCAAAGAAAGCCGTGGAAAATATTGTCAGATTTCCAAGATGGTCGCCAGGGGGCGTAACCGTCATTTTAAATTTTTAAAGTGATTTTTCACTGAAATCCACCTAGTAAATGTTACCAAAAAACACGTGTCTTTTAAAGCTAAGCTTTATTTGAATAATTTTTGTTTAACACTTTTTGACGTATCTATTAAAATAAAGTGGTGGGGGTAATTTAAGGTTTTTTTTTAATAAACGGCTGTATCTCCTTAACGACTGAAGGGATTTTAACAAACATGGTCTCGTTGGAAAAAGCATTTATTGTTCCATCAAATGCATCTTCCCTATGATATTTGTAATTCTTAGTGGTGGCGCTAGAGCACGCTTTTCGATATAATAACAGAAAATTGCAAAATTCTGAAAAATTTAAATGCAATAATATGATTTTTTTGCATAAAAATGTAGTGAAATGATACCTAAATAAGTTAGTGAAAACGGTATCTTGATATCTTATTCGTAGTTTGAAATATCGAAGAAAGAAAATTATCATCATATAATTTAAAAAAACCGCTATTGCACTGGTATTTATTGTTGTTTATTTGTCTTTTTTCAAGATTGAATAATAAAATTTCATAATTTAATCCATTCTAAATAATAAAAGTATTTTCAACAAGAGCCATAATGATACATCAGAACCTAGCAGGCAAAACGGGGGACTGTAACCCAAATATACTGCGATGTAGACCAGTATAGTAAGACCGATGGTAACATACGGGCCGATAACCTATTTGCGAAAGGTTACACAAGTAACAATCAGGAACGTCATGAGAAGATGCCCGACCGCGGCGGTTATTTTAGAATTCATACTCCTACACATAGTATTGGAGTGAGTTTCTTATAAGGCATTGTAGCGACTGACCAGGACGGGCACTTACGGGGACGAGATCCCATGCCAGAGAGCTGAGTCATCTTTGAAGGACCTATCCGCACTTTTCTACCGAACGACGAACTGGTTAAGAGATACGGCTTCGAAAACAAGTTTCTCACGAAGATAAGCAACAACGGGGAATGGGAAGGACAACTATCCGCCTACTCCCGAAAGATGAATACTATTAAATGGTATATAGATGGACCAAAAACTGATAAAAGAACAAGTGCAGGGATATATGGGCCACGAACCAGTCAGAGCCAATAGGAATTTACCTCAGCGTCTTCAAAGCTGAGGTTGATGCTATTGGAAAGTGTGCCCAACTGAATCTTAACAGGAACTATCCAAAGCAAAACACTGCAATTACAATCCGACAGTCAAGCAGCCATAACGGCTTTGAGTTCTAACGGGCAAGAATATTACCAAGATGAAGCTGCTTGTTGTTACAGTATTCAACACCTTTATTTTCGCCGTAAATTTTCAATTTAAAAGTTTTACTATTTATTTTTGATTAGGCAAAAAACATTCAAACTTCATCTAGGTAGGTAGTGTTTACTCAAAGAATAACTGTTGGTTGAACAATCTACTTTTAAGTTAGCTCGATAACGCCAAACGCCATTGGAATGAATTGATTTTCTGATTTTTGTTATACAGTGAATATAACTTATGTTTAAAAAAGTGGAAACAGAAGAGACAGTCATGATATGTATATGTATGTATGTACATATACTGATGATCTATTTGCTCATTTATTTAATCATTTATTTGCCAATTAAGTCGCATGGAATGATTTATGAATAGAATCTATGAGGTTGTTCATCGGAATGCTAAACTGTAAATAGCCCATATGATCTAGTTATCTATGCTGTATGATTTGAAATAAACTACTAAGGGCATATTTCCAGTATAACTACATCATGCTGGGAATACATTTTATAACTACGAAGAACGAGTTCGGTTGAGGTATAAACATTTATATGTGATGATTCTAGTGGCATAGCAGATTAAGCCGAATAAAACTGCGTAATTACAATGTTTAATAAGTGTTAATGAAGAGAGATACCGAAAATCTTAATATCTTTCCTACAGTACAAATCCGTACAGCTCTGTACAATTTTAAATTACAAAGAAAATTTTTGGATTCAATTTTCGTCCAATCAAAATTAATCCTTTTATGTCACATGTATCAGGATATCCAATCAACATTTGATTATACTGATAACTACCCCGGAATGTTATCACTAGCGATAACACCCCGGCTGTCACCTGACTTAATGTCATATCACTGCTTATGTAAAACTTGACAGTTTCAAATTTAATTTTCGAAATGTCACGATTTGGAGAACTAAATAGTGAAAATATAGATAAATTGGAAACAAATTCAGCAACTTCTGCAAGCTCATTTAGTTTCTCAAATTGTACTTTCAATAATTGTTCTTTTAATAAATAAATGTTAACCTTAATTTAAAAAGCCAAAAATTTTCTGACCAAATATCCCACGGACAGAGATAAATCCTCATAATTTTATTAGTTTCCTCGAGCACGTTTCTTTAGCAAGCAACGTGCTCTCGGAAACTAATAACATTGTTTCGTGATTATCACTGTCCTAGGGATATTACTACTGATAATTACTTATAAACCCTATAAGTTTAAATTTTCTTTATAAAAATATGATGGTGAATGGGCACGAGTTTCCACTCTGTAAAAATACTCCATTAAGAATGGCCTTTGAAGAATGTATGAAGATTCAGATTGCTTACAACTGTAGCTGCCGTAGTACCTGCAATTATAGTTAGGCAATAGAAGTCAGCCACATTCTAGTCAACTTTGGAGATATTTATTGTTTTTACACATGCCTTGTATCAATACTAGTTTGGCTCTCTTCGTTTCTTTGTCGATTGCGTTGTGAAACTGTATACTATTTGTAATGCAAGAAAATTGCCCAGAAAACCAGTCTTTTAAGTATGAGATGCATGTGGTATAACGTACCCATACTGACCATTTGTCCTCATGTTTAATCCCGAAGTAAAGGATAAAAGTTAAATAATTGTAGTTAACTGTTCATAGTTCTTTATTAGAGAAAATCTACCTTACACATAAAGATTGTTTGTGCCAAAAAAAACCTACAGTAGTACACTGTCTGAAATAATTGACGAGCACATCCTGTATAATCTGAACACGTGAATATATATCCATGAAACCTGCGGAAGTTTCCTATAGACGAGTCTATGCAGTGAGTTTCGACTTTTGCTATCGTCGCATTTTTTACTGAACGGCTTCCGGTTCAGTATGTAGTTTTATTCGCTGCATAATGGCAAATCGATCGCACTACTTGACTGCAGAGATACGCATGGCGGGTGTATTCTTTCGTGAGATCGCGCGCCCTCCCGAGCGGTCGTTGTCAGCTGTGCAACATTCATGGCGAGAATGGACTGAGGTAGGATGTACTCGCCCTCAGCCGCGAGCGACGGCCCCGCGCGACAATATCACGCTATGACCGAACCCTTCTGTTCAGCACTGTAACGTCGCGTTCGTCGTCCTTAAAGCAACATGGTAAGTTTTACAAGATTTGTACCACTTCTATACCAAATTTCATTCCGCTAGAACCACGCATTTAGATTATAGAGGGTGTGCTCGTCAATTATTAATTATTAATACTGAATTATCTTCTAAAATGTAATAAGTAATTAAATTAACTAGTAATCAGAACTAAATCATTACCTTTGTTTTAATCCTTAATCTTGTGTGCTTAATTTTAACGGTCGCTAACTTAAAACGTTGTTAACTAAGACAAAATAAACCGTCATACAAGCTGTTAAGTTAGTACTTAGAATGCAAAGTATGAGCGTTACGATTTTAGTTGTGAGTACTTTCAACATTTATCTTAAATGAATAAATCCGTCTTTCAAAAGAACTTGGCAGAGTTTACAGCTTAAATTTTATATCTATTTAATGTAAAATAATAACTATACTATCCTGGAAACGTCAAGTATTATATGCATACAAGCATACGTATGTATGTATATAACTTATAGTAATACTTTCTAAGCCTTTGTGACAAATTTAAAGTAATGACTCGAATATAGTCGATTTTATTTGCTATTAATACACTAAGCAACACCTTATATTTTCTGAACACATGCATGCATTATTCTTTTACTATCTACAGTAATACTATCGTATAAAATCCGGTTTGTCTATTGTAAATTTTAATACATACATAGAGCATTACCGGTAAAATATAGCTTCCTTTATTATACTACTAATTTTCTGCATAGATACAAAAAGCCGTCAATTATAACTAAGCGGATTATCTCGTATAATCTTTATTTTTCTTTCAACTGCGTTAGTCTCTGGTTCTTATTGTCAATTAATATTCCTTTCATAGTCACAGCCATAAGTTTGTTAAACGATAGTTGCAGAAATACACCCTGTGGATACCAGTATAACAAACTATCCAACTACTTATGTTGTGGAGATCATTTCGCATAATAAAGGATACATTTATATCGATAAACGTCTACCCACTACTGGAAATCGTATTCGTGAATCTCTTGTGAATTTGATTTAAAGTTTAAGTGGCATTTCAATATCCGTGTTCACGGACCAATACTAGTGCTGAATTATATGACACGTGCAGAAAACAGTCCGGCTTGACAAGCCCTATGTCTACAGGGACACAAACGGATTTTCTAGCGGCCTCCATTCTCTGTGCCTTTACTTCAACGATAGCGCAATGTGAATCTACAGCTCCTCCTTTATGCCACCGGCGGCGAAAGATTGTATATAATGCTTCTGTGCCACCGTAGTATATATCACAAGTCTCAACAGTAAACAGCTTAAAAGGTGTTTTATTATCAACCGCGTTCTCGAGTAGTTTATAAATTATCGTCTGTTTGTTCGGGAAACACAGTTCTAAAAGTTTCGGTAATATAAGCACCCGAAACAAAACAAGAAGTATATTATTAAATTAAATTATTAGCACTAAAATGCAAATGGAGCTAAAATGTACTCTGAGCAGAATCCCGAGAGTAAACATAATCTTGATATATGAACATGTGGAAAAGGGACAAATACCTAGAGTCGCTGCGATAACCTGGCGTACTGTTGACATTTACTTACATATTTTAACTGAACTTCTTAAGAAAATAAGAATATTACATTCTGTCGTGATAAATTATCACTACAAATTTTGTGGATATCACAATTCAAATAATATTAGCAAGCGATGTATACTGAATAATTCGAAAAGGTGGTGCGAATCAGTGGGTCTAAACATAAACCCCGCTAAGACCACCCTTATAGCATTCACAAGAAAAAGGAAATTATGTCTCAAAACCATAAGAATTGATGGGCAAGACATTGATTGGAAGAAGGAAGTGAAATATCTAGGCTCATTCTAGATATTTCATTCTTGGAATAAACTTGAAGTAACGAACAAGGCAAAAACGGCCTTAATGGTCTGCAGAAACTTCGCAGGAACTAAATTGGGGATGTAACCCAAAAAAACTGCTGTATACTGCAATAGTCAGACCAATGATCACTTGTGGAGCAGTGGCTCGGAGCAAACGAACCAACCTGGCCAGTGCGAGGGCTAATCTTACCAAAGTGCAAAGATAAGCATGTGTATGCATAACTGGGGCAATGAGAACCTGTCTGACAGCCACCATTGAGGTCGTATTAAACTTTGCTCCTCCCCACACTTTGGTGGAAAACGTAGGAACGTAAAGAACTATACGCAGAATAATCGGGGAGGGATTGGCTAGGCATACGCCTCAGCCTCCTGAAGTCGAAGAAACCTGGGACATGCCCCGAGATGATTTACCAAGGAAGTTCAGCTTTGTGAAAAGGTTTACCACAAAGCTCAGTACCAAAGCAAATGGGACACTCGATACTGTTTCTAAACTCAATAGTATCGCCATTAAATGGTACACCGATGGCTCCAAAACGGCAGAGGTAACTGGAACAAGGATATATGGGCCCAGAACCAAATATTCCGAAAGGTTGGGGATGTACCCAAGTATCTTCCAGGCGGAAATACACGCCTTGGAAGATGCGTGCAATTCAACATCGATAGAAGTTATGAAAAGCAAGAGATTATCATGTCTGATAGTCAAGCAGCCATCAGGGCGCTAAACTCCAATGTTATCAGCTCTAAAATGGTTTGGGAGTGCCTAGAGAAACTCAACGACCTAGGCAAAAGCAATAAGGTAACCCTAAGGTGGGTTCCGGGACACACCTGAGTGGAAGGGAATGAAATAACAGATAATCTCGCGAAGAAGGGAACCAGAACACCGTTTGTGGAGCCTGAACCTTTTTGCGGGATAAGTAGCAGTGTAGTACTGGAGAAGCACAAATGTGAACTAGAGCAGAGAAAATCCAAACACTGGGAGAATCTCCACGGTATGAGGCAAGCCAAAACTCTTCTGGGAACATACAACCAAAAGAGATCCTCCGAATGCATTAAGCTCAGCAAGACTAACATTCGTATATTGACAGGGATCCTCTCAGGCCATTGCAAACTGAACGGACATCTAAGCAGGCTCGGAATAAGCAAGGATGGCGAATGCCGATTTTGTGGTGAAGAGGATGAGTAATCCATTCATCTTCTCTCAAACTGCTCTGCACTGTGCAACTCAAGGGCCTTGCACCTAGGAGCACATGAAACTGAAGAAGGAGAACTACCTAATTTGAGGTCTTCCGGCATCCTGCACTTTCTAAAAGCAATCGGACTAATTGGCCAGCTGTAAAAACAGCGAGAATGGGGGACACAATAGGCCTGTTCGTTTGCGTTGCTGGAACTGCTCAATATCACTTTTGTCAATATCCGTATGTTCGTTTGAAATTTAGCTGCTGACACGTGTTTTCGACACTCGTTCGTTTGCATTCAGCAAATTGCAGTATATCAGAAGTAGCAAGCTATACTTGTCAAGCTCCAAGTGTCGAGCAATAATAGTAGATCATAACGCTCACGTGTTATACGCAAACGCAAGAGTGTAATACAGTTTTTGATTGGTTTTTGGGGTTATTGTGTTGTTTAGGTGAATGTTCTGTTCGGTAGTCTCGGTACTTTAGCAGTCGATTGAAATCAGATTTATCCGCTGAACTGATCTATTTGCTGTTTCTAATCTGCTACACTTGCTATTTTTGACAAAAGTTACCAAAGTTAGCAATTCAAACGAACATGCCTAATAGATGTTTCAGTTTCACCCCAACACCACACATACACACATACACATACATACTGAATAACTGATTGTAATCAAATATGCTTTTCCGGAGAAATACTTTCCCATATCCACTGGAATCAACTCTTCCGAGAAAAGTACACTACATTTTATAAACTTATTGAGGTCACCTATAACATTCCTGCTTCCCTGAAACGTACAGAAAATTAATAATTAATAATTAATAGTGTTACTATATGCACCTCTAGAATCTCGATGTGAAAGATTCGGAGGAAATCAAATTATTTTGATAATAATATTTAATAGTTAATAATAATTCACGCCTTCACATTCCGCGACAGCTTGCGCCAATTACAGGGGTATCGGCCGGCCATGAGTTATTCTGACGCCTGCGGCTGTAGACAGACTTAAGATGTTATCTTTCTGCATTTACCGTTGAATTTGGGAAACTAAATAAAATCAAATTCGGAAAAACATACAGGCGTTCGAACGCGATACCACCGGGAAATGAAGCGAGCGCGCTAGGCACTGCTCTACACGCCGGTTATCCTGTATACAGTATATAAACAAGAGATTTTAATGTACTAAAATGTTATAGAAATGAAAAACCAGATATCAAGAAAACATTAAAAATACAAAAAGAAAAATAAACCCACAATTACAACTCTGGCTGCATCAATACAGGAAATAGTGCACGCACGTGATGATCAGGAATGGCTAAAGCCTTTGATACGTTTTGCATAATCTTCTTTTAGCTAAACTAAGAGACAAAAGGGACAAACTGTTGGAATCTTACCTTGCAGATAGAACACA
>SMLS01076557.1:0-10021 GCA_004785975.1 Popillia japonica
AGGAAAAAGAAAATATTCCGTCCAATTAAACTGCACTTGAAAGGGTTTTCCGGAGACTGTATGAGTATTTCCGGAAAATTCCAAATTTAGAATGGAGACATACGGCTAGGTAATACCAAAATTTAGAGAGTTTACAGCACAGGAAGTAAAGCGGAGAATAAGTGTACAAATACGTGTTTGTCAGTTTTATTTGTTATGTACACTGCTTCCAACGTAGGAATGAAATCCGTAGGCGCCTCGAGAAAAGCTCCAATTCAAGGTACTTTAAATTGGAAAATTTAGTTTCGCAAGTCATTAAAAAAATAAATCAATTTTTGAATTGTGCTCTTAACCTGGTTAAGATTGTACTTTTGTATTTTTATCCCATAGCCTCAACTGAGAAACCAACATTTTTCGTTAAGAAAACATTATTTTTAGTTCGTTATCTTGAATGCTTATGTTGAAACTTTACAGAATTCTTAAAAAAACGTATTGCTTTAAAAAACGTCAACTAGGTTTCATCTGCCATACTTCCTGAGCTTCCCATACAATTCAATCCCATCTCAGAGAAATTAAAAGCAACATTATGAATAACAAAATGACGAAGGCATTGTGGTAAATGTAGACTCAAGTCTTGCCGGCAGTCTCAGAACACCGAAATCTTATTCCATTCCCATTCAGTTTGAAAGGTGCAGAGACAATCTCCCTTAGACGTGGAGCGTATTCCACATTACTCAAAGCATATGCAGAGCATAAGATTTTCAATACTTGAATATATGGAAAATATGTAGTTCCAGACCTGGATACGAAGATCCACCAAACAATTAATTCAGTGGAAAGATTTCCAAAAAAGTTTTTATGTTGTCAGCATATGCAGGAATGGAAAAACTTGAACTAAAAACTAAAAACGAGATAATTGATAAAAATTGGGAACAGTGGCGCACCCATACTAGAAATATATGACACATCAGTAGTTGCTGCGCATTAGTTCGAGCAATATTTGCTGGAAAACACTGAAGATCCTATTCAGTAAATTTGATTCAAGTAATCTAAATCTTGAGGGAGAGAAACCAAGTGATGCTACTTTTCAAAAGAATATTGTGGTTTACGGTACCCATCCAAGACATGAGAAAAATGTGTCTATATTACGTCAACCTGACAGCAACCATCCATGTATTAAGAAAAGAGAGATAGTGCCATTTTGATCAGAGGAAATGAAGGAAATTGTATAATACTTGCACATACAAGGTGGTCATTCGAAAACCAAACGGCATTGATTTTGGGCATTTAATGTCATACAAAAATAAAATGCTCAGACACTTAACTTTGTTTTTGAGGGGGACCTTTATTAGGCGTACAAGCAAACCCTCATCTGCAATCCCTTGGGCACGGTGGAACTGACCCCAAAAATCTTAAATGGGGAGGGGGGTTGACTTGTACCTCGATTGAAAGGTCTTTCGATTCTCTTTACAATGATACCTAGTTTATGGCATTACATTTCATTATGATGCTCAAAAATTAACTTTTATTTCTGTTATTAGGAAAAGCGATTTACAGTATCAAAGAGATAGCAAACTTACATGTATTAGTCAAGTAGATGTTGAACGTGCTAAATTAAGATAAAAACTCAAAGCGTAGCCCTCCAACTCAACATGACACGGTCCAGGTTTTTTATTAAGATAAAAACTATTTATTTTCAGATACAAGAAATTGAATTTGTATTTGTCCCTTTGGCATTTTGTAAAAAAACTGGAATATTTAGTTGATCTAAGTGTTGTAAATAAAGAAACAAATGCAAAACTACATGTCATGTTAGTTATTCAGTGTTAAGTCAGACGATAAATAGTGGTGGTTGCAATTCTTAATTATTACGAGGTTTATAATGTTATGTTTTCCGTATTTTGTAATTCGTTGGTGCACGAAAATGGTTTACTCTATAGCCGAAAGAGTGGAGTCGATTTCAATATTGTTTGCAAATCATGAAGCTGCATGCAGAACAGCTGACATTTTTAATCAGCAGCATTCTGACAAACATGTCAATCGAAAGTTTGTCCTAGAATTAGTGCATAAATTTAGAGAAACTGGATCTGTACCTAACAAAAAGCGACATATCGCAAGTCCAGTAGTCAATAAACAGTGGAAGTAGGTGTTCTAGGTCATGTCATTCACGATGCAACTTTTAGTACGAGAAAACTGGCTGCTGTCTCAGGGGTTAATCGAACTAGCATACAAAGAATTTTGAAAAAACACAAATTCCTACAAAATACGATTAGTCCAAGAGCTTAACGAAGATGATTTTGATGACGTCTAGAATTCTGCGAGACGCTAAGCGCACGGGTAGATCAAGGCCCATATTTGTTATTTAATATCTGATTTTCTGACGAATGTTCTTTTTTCGTCAATAAACCGTCATAATTGTCGTTACTGGGCGGATACAAATTCTAAAATTATTCATGAGACGCACACGCAGCATCCAGAAAAGTTGAACGTTTGGGCTGGCATCTTTGGTGACTACCTAGTTGGTCCCATTTTTCTACCTGGTACATTAACTGGAGAAATGTACTTAGAACTATTAGAAGAAACTACAATCAATCCTGCCTTAACTGAAATAGCGGAAAACGATGAACGCTATTTGAAAAATCGTTTTATGTTTCAACAGGATGGTGCTCCACCTCATTATGCACGCCCTGTATGGGAGTATTTAAACCAAGAATTTCCGGAAAGGTGGATTGGTAGGCGAGGTTCTATTGAGTGGCCACCAAGGGCGTCAGATTTGTCAGCATTAGAGTTTTTTTGTGGGGACATTTAAAAACTAAGATCTACGCCACTCCACCAACTTCTTTGCAAGATTCTTTGCAAGAATTACAAATGAATGTCATCTCATAACACCAGATAGGTATACTTCAAAATGCGAGAAACCGTTTTGAAGACAACCTGTACCACTGCATGGAAGTTGGTGGACAGCACTTTCAACATCTACTTGACTAATACATGTAAGTTTGTAATCTCTTTGATACGTAAATCGCTTCTCCTAATATCAGAAGTAAAAGTTAATTTTTGAGCATCATAATGAATTTTAATGCCATAAACTAGGTACATTGTAAAGAGGTGCCTAGAACCTTTCAGTTGAGGTACCATTCAACCTCCCTTTCCATTTAAGATTTTTGGGGTCAGTTCCACTTTACCTAAGGGATTGCAGAAAAGGATTTGCTTGTATGCCCAATAAATGTCCCCCTCAAAGACAAAGTTGACGTGTCTGAGCATTTTATTCTTATATGACATTAAATGCCTAAAATCAATGCCGTTTCGTTTTTGAATGGCCACCCTACATAATTTTGCGAAATTAGGTAATATAAAAGCAGGTTTACAGTCATAAAACTGGTTATAATTTTCTGAAAGGTCAAACTCTCCACCGTATTAAGTTCGGAACTATGTACAACAATTTTTCCAGAAAATTCGTGGTGATCATTCACAAATTTCCACAATCTGCTTGCATCAAGCCTCTTATCAATTTTAACTGAAATATGTATATGTTTTGTAAACATCAAAAGTCAATAATTTGAAGTCTATAAAACAAAATTTTTACTTGCAATCTATTTCCAATGGCAATAATATTTATCTTTCAGTTGAAATTTGATATAATTGTTACACCATGGCGCATAATATTATTAACCCTGGAGAAATAGATTTTTGTAGCACATTTCGAAATTTTGAAGGACAGTCTTTGGGGACTTACAGTAACCAATCAGTTAACATTTGAAAATACAAGTTCTAGTAATTTGTTACCTGCATGATTCTTCCTCATGATACTATAAGCTTCAAAATTGCAAAATTTGTAAATGTTAGATTAGATATGGTTGAAGTATCAACAGTAATCACCAAATTCGTATGGGAAACTTACCACAACCACAATTAATTACCAGTACTTTTAGATCAATCACCTTGAAAACATGTTCTATCTGAACTGACAACATTGACAACATAGCGTATGCAGTGAATGTTTGAGTTTTTGAATTCAGGTGTTTACCAAGGTGCTCTAAATTTAATTGTTGCTCAATAAATTCTGCAATAAATACAAGGTTTTGAATCGTTATAATTTACTTGCATAAAACGTTTATTCTTTAGCTTCTTTTTATTGTGGTTGGTCCATAATCTCTAAACTCTTAGTTCTGTACTTGACGTCTTCCTGTCTAATAGGCGCCACTTCTCGGTAGGTATTTTGGTATTAAGTGCTCAAATTTTCAAGTTCTAAATTGCTTTGTTTTCCTTTTCATATTTTGTATGCTCTTCGCAGGTCGTTGGTCGATGGTTCAATAGAATTTCTCCTTGTCTTTATTGAATCTTTCTTTCGTTGGGAATTCGCTTTTTCGGATTTTATGCAGTTGTCGTCTTAAATGTGAGAATTTTGCGTCTATTGGGAGTAACTATTCTCTTTGAAGGCTTAGATTTAGCTTTGAAGGCTTCCTATTTAACACTACTCACACAGATTTGAACATTTGACGTTGGTAGCAGCAGTATCAGCTGAAAGAATTTTTGAATTTTCAAGAAACTGTACGCATAAAATTTTCCAAAACATTGAGGAACAAAATTTGGATTTGCTAATTGAACTTACACAAATAGAATAAACCATCTTAAGAAAAATATATTCTTTCGAAATCTTCACGAACTTTTTAATATTAACCCTAAAACAGGTTACGCACGGAATCAATAACTTCCAAGGCACCAATTACAATCATTACGCGCGCGATAATGTGACAATAGGCGTCTCGTGTATTGTGCACAAAGGGGCTTTGTAAAGGTTAATTAACCTCCCTCCTGCAGACTAGGTGTAACCGAAGGTATACACAAACTTTTATACCATTATAAATGATGATTAACTTGTTAATTACCTCAAATTAAATCTTAATCAATATCGAAAATTCATATTCTCCTCGGATTTAATTAATAAGACTAAGCGAAATTTTTGTGTCTGAATATAAATTAGTGCTCACCAGTACAATCTAATCTTAAGCTGCAGCCTTGCCTATCTGCGTTGCTTTATAAGAACCTCGAGATTTAACCGATGTCTGGCTGAAAATCTCGCATAATTAACTAAGAACAATCGTTCCAGACTGTCTCACTATTAAAGCCTCCGTTTGATTGCTTACTTACGGAAGCGGAGGGACACAAAAGCCTACTCGCGTAACTGTGTTATACCATGAAAAGGAGGGAACACGAAAGTGCGTAGAGGAATTGCTCAGGCTTCGTTGAGGATACTGCGTAATATTTCATTGGCTGGCACAGCGGTTTTGGGCAAGAAGTAATCGTCGTGTGAACTTAAATTTAATTAAAGAATTAATTAAAATTGTTTCTGACTTTATTAGATTTTTTTTCTATTAATTAAAGCGCCTATAAATAGTCTAGTCAATTTCAAGAAGCTGAGTATGTGCTAGGTATGTATTACACATTCTAGATAGCATGCCTGTAAGTACATAAATATCTACTTGCGGAATTTCCAACTGTATACAACATCTAAATTAAGTCATCCGTTTTAGCTTGTTTAAATTCCCCATAAAAGATTTATGGCAGTTAGTTTGCAGTGTAATTTGAATTTGAAATAGTAAATTTTTATTATATACCCGTACACACATCGCTAAAGGAAGGCATATCAGTAATTTACAGGCACTTTGTCCGTCATTAGCTATTCGCTGTTATATGTACGTCTCGGCGCCATGATGGGGCTGCAGTGCTGTAAAACGTCTATGTATGTACATTCATACATACATACATTGCTACCCCATGGATATCAAACCAGAATGCATACAGGTACAGAAACATACAAAAATAATTACCCCAATTCATGCAAGGGAATTTAGTTTAGGGGACATTATTTTTACATCTAACTGTACTAATACAGGATAGTGTCGGAGAGAAATGCAATAGGGTACATTTAGAGGAAGACAAGGGTGGAAGTGTTCCGAAAGCTGTGTAATTTAATGTTTAATACAGTGCAGTCCATAAACTTCATTCTCCCCTACACCTAATGGAATGTTATATCGGTGTTATATGAGGATCTTAGTCACTTTGTTTTATGCAGTAAAGGGCTGCACGAATTGGAAAATAAAAATGACTAGATTGAAAAATTTCTCTTCATTCAAAATTGTAAATTAACGCAGCGAATATTGTTTATTATGATTTAATTTCTGTTTGGAACGTATGGAATGAGAGCTATGGGAATTATTCGGATGCATGTTTTATGAGGAATGTGTTCGATGCGAACAAAAAAATTGTTTAAAAATTAGTAGTACCTAGTAGTTATTTTGTGTTATTGCAGCGTTATTTCAACATTTCCCCGTCAATATTGTATAATGTTTTAGTATTTAATACATTGGGAAATATAAATAACCTGAAAAAAAAATTCTATAAACAATGGCCCAAAAGTTTAATCCTACAACGTCATACCTTTAAATCTGATCAGCCTCTCTGTGCCTTGATTAACAGAGACTTTACTGTGTGTTCCAGTGTTTTAGTCTCCTAATTTTATCTAGAAATTACTATCAACTTGCTCGTATGCAGAGGATATAGTATTGACCTAGCAGCATCATTGTGGCGAAAAGGTTTTTCCATCTTTGATTATCTTTCAGTTGAAGCTTCAACATTATTGCGAGGCTATCATTTTAAGGTTACCCAGAAATTGTTTGGTTTTACGCCCAATGCCTTATACGTCATCTTTCTTCTAATTACCTGAATTTAGGAAATAATCGTACTGAAAAAGCGGTGAATCTATTACTGTTAATTCGATGCAGGCATACCAATATTAAATGAAGCTTCATACCACTGAATAAACTAGAAAGGACAATTATGAGTCATCACGATTCCCGGAAGTTGAGAATGATGCCGGATGTTGTGCGTTAGAGGTTAGAGTATCAATGTTTGTAATAATTTGTCAGATAATTAAAACCCTTTTTTAAATTTATTTTGAACTTTACGCAATAGCGGAATCTTTACGTACATAGATAATCTATTTGTGTTTTGAACATTTTTATTATTTAACGTTCGTGCGGACATCTGTTAAATAGACTTGGAACTTACTTTGCGTATGCGCGTATGATTAGAATCATAGAATTTTTTGGGACAAATACAGTGAAATTCGTGCCAAACATATTCAAGTCATGGCGGAGTCTATTCAAGGTCATCTAAATCATTACCTGAAAGAACAAAGGGTTTGACGTTTTTGTCCTTTCTAGTTTATTCTGTGTTCATGCTGACGTAAGGTGGTGGTCGCAGTTGTAGCTGCCCATTTTGTAGTTTTCGAAGATTCAAAAAACAATTACCAGCTTGACATTCTTTACAGCAAGGTAATATTGTAACAAAGTTTGCACAGGAGTAGTAGGGTGTAGTTCGTATTTGTACCTGGTGCTTCTATTAACTCGTCCGGTTGTCGAAACGGTCTCTCCTTTATCGACAGTGGTCTCCTAACCTAAATATGTCAGCCAGTTTTTGACAGTGTTGTTTACAAAACGAAATCAGAAGTTGGCTCTAGGTAAATCGAACAAACAATAATCAATTGATACGGAATATTTTTACAGAGAGTCAAGTACATACGGGGTTGGAAATAAACAGCTCATTACAGTGAAGAAAAATAACACAAATAATAAGGTTCCCTGTGTTGCTAACAAGAATGCTTTACCAAAACTAGGTACATTACTGAGTAGGTTTTCATTAATATGTTGGCTTTAGGTTATGTTAATGATGTTAATATTGGTGTTGACAGACGTGTCGTAGTCTTCAACAATAGTTAACATTAATGGTCTAGAATGAGTATATCCTTACTAATATCAACAAACTCAGTGGCGGAAATTTATACGGTGCATAAAGGAAAGAATTTACATCGGTAAGGACATCTTCTAAGTGCAAGTTGAGACCTTAGACCTTAGACGGATATGCGGGGACGTTTCTGGGAGCATCAAATTTAATCTACGTTCAAAAGCGGAAAAATTTCTGGGACCATCCAATTTAATCGACATTCATAAGCGGAAAAGTTTCTGGGAGCATCAAATTTAATTGACGTTCACCAGCAGAGGAGTATTTGTTGGTTATCGGCCTCCTTCTTCAGGGAACCCTCTTCATCCAGCTCCACTTCCGCTTGGAAGTCGTTCTGGTGGTCCTCGGGGATCGGGGTTTGGTTACCTTGGAGTCTTCTTCCTGGATCTCCTTCGATGTTTGATGCCTGTAATCATAAGAACAGAGAAATAGTATTAGTATTCGGGTGTTTTAAATCGGATCCAATGGATTGGAGTGTTTCCGTTGTGGTCCGATGTTTGGTGGGTCCGTTTGAATTTTGAGCGATTACGCTACTCATCGCCGGATTGCTGCTATGAAGGGTCTTCTCGAAGAATCCTCGGTTGAGTTTCTTCAAGAACTCGTTGAATTATTTCAAATTCTTTTTATCGAATTTTTATTACAGATAGGGACCTACAATCAAGCATCTAATGGAATAGGAGAATCCCCACATATTCAAGTTTTTGCAACAGCCTTTGACACAAGTAACAACTTGAAGGTTATTTTATGCAAACATTTGAAGAAATTTGATCAACCCATCATTTAGAAATACATTGTAAGCTACTACCATGTCATTCATCAAGAATTAAACTGAGAATATTAGCCAGCCTCAGCAGGAGGGTCTAGGACACATTAAAATGAAGAAAACAAACGAAAGTTACTGTTAATTCGAAGAACAAGATCGGCTCAACAGCTCTACAGTTTAAAATCGACTCCTTGTTCCAATTTAAGTAATGTATAAAATCCACACTCACACTCGCACCGTTTAATCATCCAGGTATGCTTTCAACACAGCATTTTTCATAGAATTTATTCCAAATAGTCTCATCCACATCCTACCGTTCTTGCCAGTTAAAATCTATGTATATTCAATAGGAACTTGGGGAACCAGAAGTATTTTCTGTGCAACAAGTAATACAACTGGGAAGCCACTGCAGTTGCACTCACTAAGCGCAGGTAAAATCTAGCAAACTTTCAAAGTTTTGAATTTTAAAAGTGCTTGAAAGAAACATTCATCGTAATGAGATTTCAGTAAAAATATTAGTAGTTACCACGAGGCGAGTTAGAGCTGGTGCTAATCAAGACCAGAAAGCTGTGTAAACCAAAAAAATATTATAAGGACAACAAACTTCCTAGTCTCCTATATTTAAGTTCTTAAATGAAGGATCATTTCTTTATGGGTTTTGACGAAGCTTGAACGTAGAAGAAACAAATTCTAGAATGGAAAAGATATACATACATTATACATACTTAAGGTAAGTGTTGACGAATACGAGGCTCTGGAATCTAAAATTTTGAAGACAACAACCTTATCTTATTGACAACATGGTGATGTGATGGATCATCTAAACGAATCCGGTTATATGAATTTCCAGATCAACATTTGCAATGAAAATGCAAGAAAAATGTAAAGGTGTTGCCTGAACTATTCAATCTTGTAGTATCAGTATCGCCCCCTATAATGCTGGTTGCCAAAATATGTAGTACCCCAACTGATATTTTATCTGCGCCTACTTATTTCCAAATCCAAAACAAAATAACAAATTCTCTGACTTGCCAAGTTTAGGCTATGAAGCGGCTGGTCCTTCGCTTCTGGGGTTTGGTGAAGTTTGAAGGTAGAAGAAACAAACTGTTTTTACACATGAAAAGTGGAGTGAAGGAAGGAAGACATTTTTGCTACATTGAAGGATGACGCAGTTATTAAAATAATATAATAATTGGAACAATATTTTTCCATTGCAGGAAACCAGCAAAGTTTGGAACCACTTCACTAGTTGACACCATTCGCATTTAATTTCAAAGAAAAATAATTTTCCCTCCAACTTTTCTGTTCCATTTAATAGAATTATGCTCTCATACCTTAGGATTTTGGCGACTGTCAAAAAGAAAAGCACGAACAGAATTCAATTACATTTATTTCCAGACGACTTCCAACCAGAAAGAAAAAAAAACGAAGAAGAAACAAATCACGTCCAATTATTTTTAGCCAACTCATCAACAA
>SMLS01076558.1:0-10968 GCA_004785975.1 Popillia japonica
AGGAAAAAGAAAATATTCCGTCCAATTAAACTGCACTTGAAAGGGTTTTCCGGAGACTGTATGAGTATTTCCGGAAAATTCCAAATTTAGAATGGAGACATACGGCTAGGTAATACCAAAATTTAGAGAGTTTACAGCACAGGAAGTAAAGCGGAGAATAAGTGTACAAATACGTGTTTGTCAGTTTTATTTGTTATGTACACTGCTTCCAACGTAGGAATGAAATCCGTAGGCGCCTCGAGAAAAGCTCCAATTCAAGGTACTTTAAATTGGAAAATTTAGTTTCGCAAGTCATTAAAAAAATAAATCAATTTTTGAATTGTGCTCTTAACCTGGTTAAGATTGTACTTTTGTATTTTTATCCCATAGCCTCAACTGAGAAACCAACATTTTTCGTTAAGAAAACATTATTTTTAGTTCGTTATCTTGAATGCTTATGTTGAAACTTTACAGAATTCTTAAAAAAACGTATTGCTTTAAAAAACGTCAACTAGGTTTCATCTGCCATACTTCCTGAGCTTCCCATACAATTCAATCCCATCTCAGAGAAATTAAAAGCAACATTATGAATAACAAAATGACGAAGGCATTGTGGTAAATGTAGACTCAAGTCTTGCCGGCAGTCTCAGAACACCGAAATCTTATTCCATTCCCATTCAGTTTGAAAGGTGCAGAGACAATCTCCCTTAGACGTGGAGCGTATTCCACATTACTCAAAGCATATGCAGAGCATAAGATTTTCAATACTTGAATATATGGAAAATATGTAGTTCCAGACCTGGATACGAAGATCCACCAAACAATTAATTCAGTGGAAAGATTTCCAAAAAAGTTTTTATGTTGTCAGCATATGCAGGAATGGAAAAACTTGAACTAAAAACTAAAAACGAGATAATTGATAAAAATTGGGAACAGTGGCGCACCCATACTAGAAATATATGACACATCAGTAGTTGCTGCGCATTAGTTCGAGCAATATTTGCTGGAAAACACTGAAGATCCTATTCAGTAAATTTGATTCAAGTAATCTAAATCTTGAGGGAGAGAAACCAAGTGATGCTACTTTTCAAAAGAATATTGTGGTTTACGGTACCCATCCAAGACATGAGAAAAATGTGTCTATATTACGTCAAACTGACAGCAACCATCCATGTATTAAGAAAAGAGAGATAGTGCCATTTTGATCAGAGGAAATGAAAGAAATTGTATAATACATGAACATACAAGGTGGTCATTTGAAAACCAAACGGCATTGATTTTGGGCATTTAATGACATACAAAAATAAAATGCTCAGACACGTAAACTTGGTTTTTGAGGGGGGCCTTTATTAGGCTTACAAGCAAACCCTCATCTGCAATCCCTTGGACACGGTGGAACTGACCCCAAAAATCTTAAATTGGGAGGGGGGTTGACTAGTACCTCGATTGAAAGGTCTTTCGATTCTCTTTACAATGATACCTAGTTTATGGCATTACATTTCATTATGATGCTCAAAAATTAACTTTTATTTCTGTTATTAGGAAAAGCGATTTACAGTATCAAAGAGATAACAAACTTACATGTATTAGTCAAGTAGATGTTGAACGTGCTAAATTAAGATAAAAACTCAAAGCGTAGCCCTCCAACTCAACATGACACGGTCCAGGTTTTTTATTAAGATAAAAACTATTTATTTTCAGATACAAGAAATTGAATTTGTATTTGTCCCTTTGGCATTTTGTAAAAAAACTGGAATATTTAGTTGATCTAAGTGTTGTAAATAAAGAAACAAATGCAAAACTACACATGTGTCGTGTTAGTTATTTAGTGTTAAGTCAGACGATAAATAGTGGTGGTTGCAATTCTTAATTATTACGAGGTTTATAGTGTTATGTTTTCCGTATTTTGTAATTCGTGGGCGCATGAAAATGGTTTACTCTATAGCCGAAAGAGTGGAGCCGATTTCAATATTGTTTGCAAATCATGAATCTGCATTCAGAACAGCTGACATTTTTAATCAGCGGCATCCTGACAAACATGTCAATCGAAAGTTTGTCCTGGAATTGGTGCATAAATTTAGAAAAACTGGATCTGTAGCTAACAAACAGCGACATATTGCAAATCCAGTAGTCAATGAAGCAGTGGAAGTAGCTGTTCTAGGTCATATCATTCAAGATACAACTCTGAGTATGAGAAAACTGGCTGCTGTCTCAGGGGTTAATCGAACTAGCATACAAAGAATTTTGAAAAAACACAAATTCCATCCCTACAAAATACGATTAGTCCAAGAGCTTAACGAAGATGATTTTGATAGACGTCTAGAATTCTGCGAGACGCTAAGCGCACGGGTAGATCAAGGCCCATATTTGTTATTTAATATCTGCTTTTCTGACGAATGTTCTTTTTTCGTCAATAAACCGTCATAATTGTCGTTACTGGGCGGATACAAATTCTAAAATTATTCATGAGACGCACACGCAGCATCCAGAAAAGTTGAACGTTTGGGCTGGCATCTTTGGTGACTACCTAGTTGGTCCCATTTTTCTACCTGGTACATTAACTGGAGAAATGTACTTAGAACTATTAGAAGAAACTACAATCAATCCTGCCTTAACTGAAATAGCGGAAAACGATGAACGCTATTTGAAAAATCGTTTTATGTTTCAACAGGATGGTGCTCCACCTCATTATGCACGCCCTGTATGGGAGTATTTAAACCAAGAATTTCCGGAAAGGTGGATTGGTAGGCGAGGTTCTATTGAGTGGCCACCAAGGGCGTCAGATTTGTCAGCATTAGAGTTTTTTTGTGGGGACATTTAAAAACTAAGATCTACGCCACTCCACTAACTTCTTTACAAGATTTACGAGAGCGAATTACAAATGAATGTCATCTCATAACACCAGATACGTATACTTCAAAATGTGAGACACCGTTTTGAAGACAACCTGTACCACTGCATGGAAGTTGGTGGACAGCACTTTCAACATCTACTTGACTAATACATGTAAGTTTGTTATCTCTTTGATAATGTAAATCGCTTCTCCTAATAACAGAAATAAAAGTTAATTTTTGAGCATCATAATGAAATTTAATGCCATAAACTAGGTACCATTGTAAAGAGAATTGAAAGACCTTTCAATCGAGGTTCAACCTCGCCCCCTCAACCCCTCTTTCCATTTAAGATTTTTGGGGTCAGGTCCACTTTACCTAAGGGATTACAGATGAGGATTTGCTTGTAGGCCCAATAAATGTCCCTCTCAAAAACAAAGACAAGACGTGTCTGAGCATTTTACCACCACCCTGTATAATTTTGCGCAATTAGGCAATATAAAAGCAGGTTTACAGTCATAAAATAGGTTTATAATTTTCTGACAGGTCAAACTCTCCGCCATATTAAATTCAGAACCATTTACCACAATTTTTCCAGAAATTCGTGGTGATCATTCACAAATTTCCACAATCTGCTTGCATCAAGCCTCCTATCAACTTTAACTTTTGAAATATATGTTTCGTAAACATCAAAAGTCAATTATTTGAAGTCTATAAGACAAAATTTTTACTTCCGATCTATTTCAAAATGCAATAATATTTATCTTTCAGTTGAAATTTTTATATAATTGTTAAACCATGGCGAATAATCTGATTAACCCTGGAGAAATAGATTTTTGTAGCACATTGTTCCTGCAAAGTTCTATAGAAGGAGTTTCTGTTTAAATTAGTACAAATTTATTAGATTTCGAAATTTTGAAGGACAGTCTTTGGGGACTTACAGTAACCAATCAGTTAACATTTGAAAATACAAGTTCTAGTAATTTGTTACCTGCATGATTCTTCCTCATGATACTATAAGCTTCAAAATTGCAAAATTTGTAAATGTTAGATTAGATATGGTTGAAGTATCAACAGTAATCACCAAATTCGTATGGGAAACTTACCACAACTACCATTAATTACCAGTACTTTTAGATCAATCACCTTGAAAACATGTTCTATCTGAACTGACAACATTGACAACATAGCGTATGCAGTGAATGTTTGAGTTTTTGAATTCAGGTGTTTACCAAGGTGCTCTAAATTTAATTGTTGCTCAATAAATTTTGCAATAAATACAAGGTTTTGAATCGTTAAAATTTACTTGCATAAAACGTTTATTCTTTAGCTTTTTTTTTATTGTGGTTGGTCCATAATCTCTACACTCTTAGTTCTGTACTTGACGTTTTCCTGTCTAATAGGCGCCACTTCTCCATATTTTGATGTTAAGTGCTTAAATTTTCAAGTTGTTAAATTGCTTTGTTTTCCTTTTCACGTTTTGTGTGCTCTTGGCAGGTGGTTGGTCGATGGTTCAATATAATTTCTCCTTGTCTTTATTGAATCTTTCCTTCGTTGGGAATTCGCTTTTTCGGATTTTATGCAGTTGTCGTCTTAAATGAGAGAATTTTGCGTCTATTTAGAGTAACTATTCTGTTTGAATGCTTAGTTTTAGCTTTGAATGCTTCCTATTTAACACTACTCACACAGATTTGTACATTTGACGTTGGTAGCAGCAGTATCAGCTGAAAGAATTTTCGAATGTTCAAGAAACTGTAAGCTGTAGTTTGCTTTGCTGGATCAAATTTTCCAAAACATTGAGGAATAAAATTTGGATTTGCTAATTGACCCTACACAAATAGAATAAGCCATCTTAAGAAAAATATATTCTTTCGAAATCTTCACGAAGTTCTTAATATTAACCCTAAAACAGGTTACGCACGGAATCAATAACTTCCAAGGCACCAATTACAATCATTACGCGCGCGATAATGTGACAATAGGCGTCTCGTGTATTGTGCACAAAGGGGCTTTGTAAAGGTTAATTAACCTCCCTCCTGCAGACTAGGTGTAACCGAAGGTATACACAAACTTTTATACCATTATAAATGATGATTAACTTGTTAATTACCTCAAATTAAATCTTAATCAATATCGAAAATTCATATTCTCCTCGGATTTAATTAATAAGACTAAGCGAAATTTTTGTGTCTGAATATAAATTAGTGCTCACCAGTACAATCTAATCTTAAGCTGCAGCCTTGCCTATCTGCGTTGCTTTATAAGAACCTCGAGATTTAACCGATGTCTGGCTGAAAATCTCGCATAATTAACTAAGAACAATCGTTCCAGACTGTCTCACTATTAAAGCCTCCGTTTGATTGCTTACTTACGGAAGCGGAGGGACACAAAAGCCTACTCGCGTAACTGTGTTATACCATGAAAAGGAGGGAACACGAAAGTGCGTAGAGGAATTGCTCAGGCTTCGTTGAGGATACTGCGTAATATTTCATTGGCTGGCACAGCGGTTTTGGGCAAGAAGTAATCGTCGTGTGAACTTAAATTTAATTAAAGAATTAATTAAAATTGTTTCTGACTTTATTAGATTTTTTTTCTATTAATTAAAGCGCCTATAAATAGTCTAGTCAATTTCAAGAAGCTGAGTATGTGCTAGGTATGTATTACACATTCTAGATAGCATGCCTGTAAGTACATAAATATCTACTTGCGGAATTTCCAACTGTATACAACATCTAAATTAAGTCATCCGTTTTAGCTTGTTTAAATTCCCCATAAAAGATTTATGGCAGTTAGTTTGCAGTGTAATTTGAATTTGAAATAGTAAATTTTTATTATATACCCGTACACACATCGCTAAAGGAAGGCATATCAGTAATTTACAGGCACTTTGTCCGTCATTAGCTATTCGCTGTTATATGTACGTCTCGGCGCCATGATGGGGCTGCAGTGCTGTAAAACGTCTATGTATGTACATTCATACATACATACATTGCTACCCCATGGATATCAAACCAGAATGCATACAGGTACAGAAACATACAAAAATAATTACCCCAATTCATGCAAGGGAATTTAGTTTAGGGGACATTATTTTTACATCTAACTGTACTAATACAGGATAGTGTCGGAGAGAAATGCAATAGGGTACATTTAGAGGAAGATACAAGGGTGGAAGTGTTCCGAAAGCTGTGTAATTTAATGTTTAATACAGTGCAGTCCATAAACTTCATTCTCCCCTACACCTAATGGAATGTTATATCGGTGTTATATGAGGATCTTAGTCACTTTGTTTTATGCAGTAAAGGGCTGCACGAATTGGAAAATAAAAATGACTAGATTGAAAAATTTCTCTTCATTCAAAATTGTAAATTAACGCAGCGAATATTGTTTATTATGATTTAATTTCTGTTTGGAACGTATGGAATGAGAGCTATGGGAATTATTCGGATGCATGTTTTATGAGGAATGTGTTCGATGCGAACAAAAAAATTGTTTAAAAATTAGTAGTACCTAGTAGTTATTTTGTGTTATTGCAGCGTTATTTCAACATTTCCCCGTCAATATTGTATAATGTTTTAGTATTTAATACATTGGGAAATATAAATAACCTGAAAAAAAAATTCTATAAACAATGGCCCAAAAGTTTAATCCTACAACGTCATACCTTTAAATCTGATCAGCCTCTCTGTGCCTTGATTAACAGAGACTTTACTGTGTGTTCCAGTGTTTTAGTCTCCTAATTTTATCTAGAAATTACTATCAACTTGCTCGTATGCAGAGGATATAGTATTGACCTAGCAGCATCATTGTGGCGAAAAGGTTTTTCCATCTTTGATTATCTTTCAGTTGAAGCTTCAACATTATTGCGAGGCTATCATTTTAAGGTTACCCAGAAATTGTTTGGTTTTACGCCCAATGCCTTATGATTTTGAGGTTATACGTCATCTTTCTTCTAATTACCTGAATTTAGGAAATAATCGTACTGAAAAAGCGGTGAATCTATTACTGTTAATTCGATGCAGGCATACCAATATTAAACGAAGCTTCATACCACTGAATAAACTAGAAAGGACAATTATGAGTCATCACGATTCCCGGAAGTTGAGAATGATGCCGGATGTTGTGCGTTAGAGGTTAGAGTATCAATGTTTGTAATAATTTGTCAGATAATTAAAACCCTTTTTTAAATTTATTTTGAACTTTACGCAATAGCGGAATCTTTACGTAGATAATATATTTGTTTTTTGAACATTTTTATTATTTAACGTTCGTGCGGACATCTGTTAAATAGACTTGGAACTTACTTTGCCTATGCGCGTATGATTAGAATCATAGAATTTTTTGGGACAAATACAGTGAAATTCGTGCCAAACATATTCAAGTCATGGCGGAGTCTATTCAAGGTCATCTAAATCATTACCTAAAAGAACAAAGGGTTTGACGTTTTTGTCCTTTCTGGTTTATTCTGTGTTCATACTGACGTAAGGTGGTGGTCGCAGTGGTAGCTGCCCATTTTGTAGTTTTCGAAGATTCAAAAAACAATTACCAGCTCGACATTCTTTACAGCAAGGTAATATTGTAACAAAGTTTGCACAGGAGTAGTAGGGTGTAGGTCGTATTTGTACCTGGTGCTTCTATTAACTCGTCCGGTTGTCGAAACGGTCTCTCCTTTATCGACAGTGGTCTCCTAACCTAAATATGTCAGCCAGTTTTTGACAGTGTTGTTTACAAAACGAAATCAGAAGTTGGCTCTAGGTAAATCGAACAAACAATAATCAATTGATACGGAATATTTTTACACAGAATCAAGTACACACGGGGTTGGAAATAAACAGCTGATTACAGTGAAGAAAAAGAAAATAAATAACACATATAATAAGGTTCCCTGTGTTGCTAACAAGAATGCTTTACCAAAACTAGGTACATTACTGAGTATGTTTTCATTAATATGTTGGCTTTAGGTTATGTTAATGATGTTAATATTGGCGTTGACAGACGTGTCGTAGCCTTCAGCAATAGTTAACATTAATGGTCTAGAATGAGTATATCCTTACTAATATCAACAAACTCAGTGGCGGAAATTTATACGGTGCATAAAGGAAAGAATTTACATCGGTAAGGACATCTTCTAAGTGCAAGTTGAGAACTTAGACCAGTGGTTTCCAAACTTTATGATGCTGCGCCTCCCTATAAAAAGAAACTAACCTTGGCGCCTCCCTCTTTTATTTTATTGTGTTTATATTAAATAATATAAACACATTTTAATGGTAAGTAAACCATATGTTTTGAACAAAAAGTGAAAAAAGTAAATGGCAGGATTGTCTATAACCTATTGTCTATATTGTATGGGTGTCCTGGAAAATGTGGGAAATCTCTTGGATTCAGATAGAACATTAAAAAATAAGCTTACAAGTTCTCATGATTTTTTTCAGCGGCCCTCCCCACGGAGATACGGCCTCCTAAAAGACGCCACTGGAAAACAATTTTTCTTGAATAACTTTTAAACTACTTAAGAAAATTTAATGAAAATTTAATATGATAAACAGTAGGATCCCTTAAAATACTGCCCTTAAAACATAATTAGCTTGTTTAGTTTACCAGGGGCGTACTAGGTTGTAAATTTTAATGCTTACATTTTTAACACCCTGTATGAGCATCTTTAGCTACATCAGTTGCCTCATCTACTTGCAAAGCGAATTTTGAATTGCGCAGTTGGGAAACTAACTGATCGCAAAGATCTTCAGATCCTCAAGCGATATTTGTTGCAGTTGTTTTGCAAATGTTTCACCGAACATTGTTTTAACCATGTCTATCACTGCTGGTAAGACTAGTGCACTAGTGTTTCTCCTTTTGTGTGTGGTTTTTATATTTCGCGATTCTATAAAAAACTTGATATGATGATAGCAATACTTTTGATGGAACCGACACTATTTCGTTGAACGTTTGCTTTTGTTTATTATATTCAACTAATTTAGTTAGTGATGTGTAAAACTAAGGTTAATTAGTTATTAATCTCAGCGGTCTCACTTACCATTAGTCATAACAGATTTAGCGGCTCTTCGTTGCTATAATTTTATACGCAATGCACTTGCAAACTGTAAACCAGTAAAGTAGGTAAATGTTTATAAAACATAATCTGTAAAATTTAATGTTATGTTAAGAAAAATATTTGTATCTACACACTAGTAGATCATAGTCTGCGCCTCCCCAAGGAGGCGCGCCTCCCACTTTGGAAATCGCTGACTTAGACGGATATGCGGTGACGTTTCTGGGAGCATCAAATTTAATCGACATTCATAAGAGGAAAAGCTTCTGGGGGCATCAAATTTAATTGACGTTCACCAGCAGAGGAGTATTTGTTGGTTATCGGCCTCCTTCTTCAGGGGACCCTCTTCATCCAGCTCCACTTGTCCACAGTCCTTCTGGTGGTCCTCGGGGATCGGTGTTTGGGTTCCCTTGGAGTCTTCTTCCTGGATCTCCTTCGACGTTTGATGCCTGTAATCATAACAACAGGACAATAGTATTAGTATTTGGGTGTTTTAAATCGGATCACATCGATCGGAGTGTTTCCGTTGTGGTCGGCTACTCATTGCCGGATTGTTGCTGCGGAGAGTCTTCTCGAAGAATCCTCGGTTGAGTTTCTTCAAGAACTCGTTCAGGCAAATCTTGAATTATTTCAAATCATTTTTATCGAATTTTTATTACAGATAAGGACCTAGAATCAATCATCTAATGGAATAGGAGAATCCCCACATCTTCAAGTTTATGCAACAGCCTTTGACACAAGTAACAACTTGAAGGTTATTTTATGCAAACATTTGAAGAAACTTGATCAACCCATCATTTAGAAATACATTGTAACCTATTACCATGTCATTCATCAAGAACTAAACTGAGAATATTAGCCAGCCTCGGCAGGAGAGTCTAGGACAAATCAGAATCTAGAAAGCAAACGAAAGTTGCTGTTACTGCTAAGAACAAGATCGGCTCAACAGCTTTACAGTTTAAAATCGAATCCTTAAAGGCACTCGTTCCAATTTAAGTAATGTATAAAACCCACACTCACACTCGCACTGTTGAATTATCCAGGAATGCTTTTAACACAGTATTTTCCGTAGAATTATTTCCAAGTAGTCTTCTCCACATCCTACCGTTTTGCCAGTTAAAATCTATACTCAATAGGAACTTGGAGAACCACTAGTATTTTGTGTGCAACAAGTAATACAACTGGGAAGCCACTGCAGTTGCACTCACTAAGAGCAGGTAAAATCTAGCAATCAAGACCAGAAAGCTGTGTAAACCAAGGAAATATTATAAGGACAACAAACTTCCTGGTCTCCTATGTTTAAGTTCTTAATTGAGAAATCATTTCTCTATGGGTTTTGATGAAGCTTGAACGTAGGAGAAACAAATTGTAGAATGGAAAAGATATACATTATACATACTTAAGGTAAGTGTTGACGAATACGAGGCTGTGGAATCTAAAATTTTGAAGACAACAACTTTATGTTATTGAGAACATGGTGATGTGATGGATCATCTGAACGAATCCAGTTATATGTGTCTCCAGACCAACATTTGCAATGAAAGCGCAAGCAAAATGTAAAGGTGTTGCCTGAGGTATTCAATCTTGTAGTATCAGTATCGCCCCCAACTGATATTTTATCTGCGCCTACTTATTTCCAAATCAAAAACAAAATAACAAATTCTCTGAGTTGCCAAGTTTAGGCTATGAAGCGGCCGGTCCTTCGCTTCTGGGGTTTGGTGAAGTTTGAAGGTAGAAGAAACAAACTGTTTTTACACATGAAGAGTGGAGTGAAGGAAGGAAAACATTTTTGCCACATTGAAGGATGTCGCAGTTATTAAAATAATTTATTGGAACAATATTTTTCCATTGCAAGAAACCAGCAAAGTTTGGAACCACTTCACTAGTTGACACCATTCGCATTTAATTTCAAGGAAAAATAATTTTCCCTCCAAGTTTTCTCTTCCATTTAATAGAATTATGCTCTCATACCTTAGGATTTTGGCGACTGTCAAAAAGAAAAGCACGAACAGAATTCAATTACATTTATTTCCAGACGACTTCCAACCAAAAAGAAAAAAAACGGAGAAGAAACAAATCACGTCCAATTATTTTTAGCCAACTCATCAACAA
>SMLS01076575.1:0-17573 GCA_004785975.1 Popillia japonica
GTTTCCCTAATGTGGGTTTCAGGGCACACGAATACCAAAGGAAATGAGATGGCGGACGAACTTGCTAGACAAGCCGCAAACGTGCACTTCCTAGGACCCGAACCCTTCTTTGGCGTGTCAAAACACCAGCTCAAGAAGCAACTTAAAGATTGGGAAGCAAAAGAAATGGCATCCCTGTGGAGGAAAACACCCGGACAAACACAGGCGAAGAAATTTATCAATTGCTCGCCAAATAGTAATAGAAAACTTCTTGATCTAGGAAAATCAGACTTAAGGTCCCTTACCGGCCTACTTACTGGTCATTGCCCTCTAAAGTACCATCTCAGGAAGATGGGCAAAGTTGATCAAGACTTGTGTCGCTTTTGCGAACTGAGATCTGAAACAGCCGAACACATACTTTGCGAGTGCGAAGCACTGGGCCGGAGAAGGTTTCAGCATCTAGGACAGGCGACTGTAACGCCTGAACAGATTAAGGCCTTGGCACCCAAACTAATCCTGGGATTCGTCAGGAACATCGGATTAGAAGGGTACTGAAAGAATGGGGTATTCACAATAGATCAACAGGTCGCAGTGAAGAGAGGCTTTGGAGCCTATACGACCCTTCTTATACAATACAATACAATACTTTTTATCTATACAGGGTGTATAATGAGTAGTGTCAGAAAAATAAACAGTATAAAAGTAATAAATGGTAAATCCAAAAAAATTACGATCATATATTAAACTAAATTTTCCTTTAATAATTACCATATTTTGTAAAATAAATTTTATTGAATCCGGGACTGACACATGTGTAGAAGAAAAAAGGGACGCTGCAAAAAATTTTTCTAGACGCAAACAATTAGTTTTCATCAGGTTGCATGAATAAATGCTTATTGTACTCTATGAATGCATTTAATTTTGTTTACGAAGCAGCTAAATTGCACATGAGGTGTTTTGACAAATATTATATTTAGTTTAAGTTCACACATTTACTACAGATTTTATTCATTTAGACCTGTTTTTTTTTTCGTAGGAATCAGGTGTTTTTGTTTTTTTCATGGTGGTAGTCTTGAAGAGGACCGTTTGATGAGAAACTTAGAGCAGTAATGTCCGCAATTACTACCACGCGCTCCGGATACAAGCATCTGTGCGACGGCAAGACCTATCATAAGCTGGGCGGCTGTGACAACACAGCCTCGAAGAGCCTCGACGTCTAAAATTTTCCGTCAACTATCATTAACAAAGTTTTTCATGAACTCTCACAGGAAAAAGTCCTACAGATTCAAATCGGGACTTTGTGCTGGCCACGGAATCGTTCCTTCTTGGTCTATCCAATATGCAAATGTCTGGTTTAAATGTTCCCATATGTTCCAATGTTTGTGGAGGTGCCTCGTCCTGCATGAACTACATTTGCCGTCGTACATGTAGTGGTATGTCATCCAAGCAATCGGGTAACGTTTTTTGCAGGCAATTTAAATGATCTACCGCATTTAGTTTTCCGGGAAGTACATCATCTGCATATCCTACTTGTTTTACTCCCCCCCGGCAGGGAAATCTTTAAAATGTTGTCGTAGTAGAGGTTCTACAGAGTGGGCCCCAGCACTGAACCTCGAGGGATTCCATAGGTGATCATCACTTCAACAACAACAGTATTATAAATATAAGAAGCGATTTTCCTTGTGCTCAGTTCCGCCAATATTCCTCCCCATGGTACCGAGTTTCAAGGATTCTGTACATCTATTGTTATAAGCGCACATAGCTTCTTCTGCCTAAAAAGCCCCTTTGTCGCTTTCTCCGTCATTTCTTTTACTTTTCCTAGCGCCGTTATTGTGAACTTGCCCTTTTTGAAGCCATGCCGTTGCAGGGCGACCCTCCCACCACCTTCTAGCTCCTCCTTTGGTCTGATGACTACAAGTTGTTCGAGGAGTTTCCCTAGTATGTTTAGGACTGTTGTAATTGAAAGATGGATTATTAAATCATGTAAACCTCTTTTGCTTCGAGGTAAATTTTGCTTAATTTAGGCCTGATGTTAGGTAGCGTAAGACATACGCTACCTAATATTTTACATAATTATAGGTATGGACTTATTCAAATCGAAAAGATTCATTGTGCTATGATACCATGAATTCATAATTCAAATTGTATATGTTTTTGCGTAGTAAATATGTTTTGTAGTTGCTTACTATACTGTAGTCCTGTAACCATTTTATACTAAAAACTAAAAAAATATTTTATCAAACCACTCTACATCAACCTGTTTTACCACTTAAAGGTATGTAATCAAGATCTCTAAAATACAGAAGAGAATTTACATTGCGCTTTCTTTCAGAATATTATCATTTTGCTGTACACAGATTCAAATTGCACGTAAAAACATGATAGCTCTGAATATAAATAATTCATTTTCTTTTAACGCGGACGCGTACCCAGAAACACATTTAAAAAGCCAATAAAACTCTCGAAAAAATGCTCATGTGGAGTTGATAAACATTAGCCATCGTTTTTTGTTGTTGGAATAGCATTACCGCTAAAACGTAGCTACGAGTTTTGAAACCCAGAGTAAGCGGGAAGCAGGATTGTTAATTCAAATCAATATGTCGATTTTAAATGGATCGTATATGAATATATGTTATGGATATCTTTTGCGCGGTCGTTATTCATACTGAATGGAATAGATGTAAATAATCAATCAATTTATTTTTAACAAACTATTTATTGTAGTTTTGATGTATGAGGGTATATGTATTGAATTAGTTTATATTTAAAGAATGCCCACCAGTTTGAGATTTAATTCGTGTCTTATGCTAACATACGTATAAATGTACGAGAGCTATTTCTTTTTTCAACCTCTGATAGGCTAGAAAGAAAAGACGGGTGAATGTACAAAAAAGATTTTATTACCAAAACTACCTATGTAATGTACAATACAGGTTATATCTCTATATTATCATCTTGACGATTGAGTCATTTGTCATATCTGTGAACAAGCTATGCAATAGCGTCTTCATAAAAGGTTGTCGACAGTGATTGGAAGGCAGTTGCGACAGCTTCTTTGAATTCCACGTCAGTTTGGAAGCGCTACCCCCCAAGCCACTGCTTCAATTTAGGGAAAAGATGAAAGTCATTCGGCGCTAGGTCGGAACTATGTGGTGGGTGTTCGGAAATATCCCATTGAAATTGCGGAAGAAGCAGTTGGGTTACATCAGCGCTGTGAGGACGGGTATTCTCGTGGATCAGAACAATTCCAGAAGTCTACATGCCTCTTCGTTTGTTTTGAGCAGCTCTCCTTAAACCTTGTAAAGCTTCATAGTATGAATCTGCATTAATTTTTGTTCCAGGTTACATAATCTCCACTAGCAACACACCTTTTTGGTCCCAAAAAGCAGTTGCCATAACCTTACGGTTGTTGAAGGTTCGTTTGAATTTTGTGAGTCTCTTTGGAGAATTGGTGTGCATCCATTGTATGCATGTGATTGTCGTTTCGTTTCGGGCGTGTCATATTTAATGCATGTGTCCTCACCTGTCACAATGGATTTCAAAAAATCTTCTCGATCAGTATTGTAACGATCAAGCAACTCCAACGCTGCAACAATTCGGCGAGTTTTGTGGTTGTCAGTCAACATCTTTGGGACCCAGCGAGCGCAAATTTTTCTGTAGCGCAACTGGTCAGTAACGATAAAGTAGAGGGAAGATCTTGACACTTCCGGAAACTATGTCGGCTGTAGCGACAAACTTGCATCCTTGACCCCCTTCATTATGCACATCAGTTTGGTTATCTTTAAACTTTCGACTCCTTTCGCAAACAACGCTATTACTCATAAAATTGTCTTCATACACTCGACTCATTCGTAGATGAATTTCCGCAGCACTGTTCCCTTGTGCCTACAAGAAACGAATAATAGCTCGCAATTCACACTTAACGGGAAAATTAATAGCAACAGCCACGTTTACGTGACTGCAACTCAACAGGAAATGATGTGTTAGATGCGCCAGTAACATAGCGTGTGGAGGGGTATATGCGCAGTCGCCTACTACGCACATCAACCACCTGCCGTATGCCTGGCTATCATACTGTGCGATCGGAGGTTGAAAAACATAGTCCTCGTATTGTTTGTATAGCTGCATGCAGTCCGTATATAAACTACACTATCGCTGCCGGTTTTCATATTAATTAGTAGCTTCTGATGACATCCTCGCACTCTCATCAACTGTAAAGGACTTGGTATGCAACGCTATCTACTACCTGTATTATTTCTATTATTTCTTGTGTACTTTCATCCATTTTCAGTGCACTTGTATCTGTTTTTAATTACAGAAATTCGTTGAACTTTTATGATTTTACTTTTGATGGTTTTTAATAAACACATCGAACGGAAAGTGTTTTAGTAAACAAGTATTATTAACAATACTCGAAAAATAAATGATTCAAAATGAATAATAATAAATTTACACCCAATCTATATACGTATGTGTATTTAGGTATTTGTTATAAACCTTAATAATATACACAACCAAATAGCATACAGTAAAGATCTTACATAAATCGCTTGCAACTAGATATAGAGGAATAGAGTATTGGGCTGATGTTTGTCAGCAGCAGCCTAAAAACTTCTCCAGGGGTTTTAAACATCTTACAATGGTGGGTTATTGTTCTTGTGTAAAAAGTGTACTATCATGCATAAGATTAAGGCGTTGCACAAAAAATGTAACCTTAGTCATATAGTAAAGAACACTAGCAAATACATATGTGTATATGCAGACTATTGAAAACACTATATTTAGTACAGAATCATTGAAATTGAGTTCAAGAGAGAAAGTGTCACCTAAAACTTGATACTAGTTCTTTATTTTTTATTTTAATGACACAAAAGCAGTGAAGTCTGTTTCCAGTTTTACTAAAAGGTTACCTATATGTACCTGCATATGTATGTACATATATAGGATTAGTTGTAAATAGCGTAAAATAAAAAAGAGGGGATGAAGGATACTTACAAGTCTATCCTAAATACAAAAGTTCATGTGCATGGAGTAACGAGAAAGTGATTTTTCATTAGTTGAGTCCGACCCTGATGCATCTAACATACGAGATTCAGCAAGTGTCGGTATATATTGAACGCTGCAATTTACATTTATTGTATAGTTTAGTAGGTATGCATTTGTGTTCCTAATCGACGTCATCTCTCGGCCGCGGATTGTGAGCGCTCTACATATATCGTCTTCGGGAAACAGGCTCAGTAATTCCACTTTACGTAGCTAGCGGTTTTGAGAGATCGCGCAGAGTGCTCCAAGCAGAGGAAAAAAATCTGAACATCGTGGAAACAAATTCCGGTCTAAGCACACCAAACCTAGCACAGTCAGTAAATTTGTAGAGCTGTTCAAGCATTTTTAAATGAAACTTTCCAACATTGGATTATACGTGCAAGTGACATTCCGTAGCCAGCTCGTAGTCCAGATCTAAATCCATTAGACTTTTTTCTGTGGGATATAAGAAAAGTGTAGTGTATGATCGCCGTCACGATATCGAAAATGCTGCAGATCAAGATCGCTTTTTTGTTGCAGCACAACGCATTCGCGACGAGATGCCAAACTTTATACGCGTACATAATAAATTCGTCGCCGCATTGATGGTTGTATTACGGCTCATGGTGGACACTTCCAACACTTTTTGTGAATATTTTGTCCTGTTTCTTATAGATCGGGCCTTCTCAGGACCACCACAAATTTTATAAAATGAGAAAAAAATATAACTAATAACTAAAATTCGGTATTCATAAATACACTTAACAATGACAGGATCAGCTGTATACGAGTAATAAAAGCTGACTTGATAAAATTAACAGCACTGTAGGTCACTCAACCGCCGACCTATTTTTTCTAAATTCTACTATTAATACTAAACTATTAATACTACTAAACTCTAAATATTTATGTCTCTTTGTCTTGGTCTCGTGCAAATACAAACCAGTTTCCTTCCAATACATAATTCACTATTCACACAATCTAACAATTTCTTATCGATTTTTTACTTCCATGTACATGAATTTGAAAAATCAGGCATATTTGTATAAATGTAGGATAAAAAAAGAAACGGATCGACTTTAATAACATTTTGGACCTTAAAATTTCAGTTACATATTTAGACGGACTTTTCAGATGTAGATTAATCCCTATTTAAATATTAACCTGTATAAAAGGGGCTTAATTGAGTACTCTATCAAGATGGGTCCAAGCATCTGCTTAAGCGCGATGTTTCAACTAGCTCAGTTCCAATGTATCCGCCAAATAAATACAATTAATTAAAGAAATACCGTATACTATCAAATCTTTGTCTGTACATATAAATGGTTGGTAAAATGGTTGGCACCGCCGTTTTATGTTTCATTTTATACCCATTACTTAGTCGATTAACTTTTCTATTAAAGCGTTTCATTAAATTAATTGCGGGTTGCTTTAAACTTTTGCGTAAAGAAATGAGGGTGGGGTTTATATGCATTGTAATAAGTATTAATTGCATTCTACTTAAGAATCGGTCTTTAATTCCGTTCTTCTTTTTTGAGGTTTATAAACAGAGTAAAGCCTGATTTATAAACTTGACGTTGCTGTTGCTGTTTGCAATTAACGTTCCTGTCCAAAGTTGGATACATGCTATAGAGCAACTTCGTTACTGTTGCTGTTTGACGTTGAGCTATCGTTCGATGCTGTGCGAACATAACCAACTTTTATCTTCGTCGTTGCCATTGGATGACGTCGAACAGCGATCCAATCAACCACCACCACAAGACCAGCGTAGTTTGATCAGTTTGTAAATAAACATGGAGTGTAAGTTAGTCTTCTATTTTGATTAATAGGTCGGATTTTGAATTTTCGTTGTCGTCGATTTTTTTTCTTTAGGGATACATACGCACATAAAATAATACCTAATGCTGCCAACTTCCTTCTACGTTACGAATCCATTTTCAAAATATCTTTTTCTTGTACCTATATGTTGCTCTAACACTTTAAATGATGCTAATGGTCAAAGTAGGTTATGTATACTATTATTAATCAACTGTCAACGTTTCCGTTAGATAAAGTTCATAAATGCGTTTCTGAACGTACGAACGGAACGAACAGCAATTACCAACGTCAACTGCAAACAGCAACAGCAACGTCAAGTTTATAAATCAACTTTAAGTGTGACAAACTGGGGAATTTAATTAGTTAATGGAATATCAAGTTTATACGTTAATATGCTTCCTACGCATGTGTATATTGCTAAATTGTAGAAAAATATTAAAATAAAATTATTATTATTATTGTTATTGTTAATGTGAGTCCTACAACTTATAAACTGTAAGGCGCACGCATTTGCGGCTATGTTAAGTGTTACTTTTCGATTATAGTATTCAGTTATTCTATCTAGTATCTAAAGAGTATAATAATGGCAATGAAGGTAAGTTTTTTTGGACTGTGTGTTGTGCAGTATGTATTCTGCTGTGTGATAACACCTGCCTGCAATGGTAAAATTGTGTTCGTCAATATGCTTATGATATTTGAGGTGTAAAATTCAAAAATAACATTAGTTTTCTTCCATAACGCAGGGCTTTTTAGAAAGTCCCGTCATTTTGGTTCGTATTATATCTTAGGCTCTGGAAGTTCCAGAGAATTTAGAACAACATTGTGAGAAAAGAAAAGGTAGTGGATTTGAAGAAGGTGTCCTTACTTGACATACGATTTAGAATAGTGAGACAGAGTGTGAAACCTCTATCTAAAGAAGCAAAATGTGTCAAATATGCTTCTATAACGTCCGAGCCAAAACACAAAGAGGGTGTATTTATTCGAATCTGTCATTTGCATATTCATGAAAGATCCACAATGTGAAATCAATACAAATTTTGAGTAAAATATAGGTTGGTTGCCATTGAAGAACGTAGTACTTTCCTTGATAATAATAAAGAACCGAATTTCTGAACTCGGGTGGTCGACTATCATCGATTCGCACTTCCTACACTCACACTCTGGTTACTTTCAACACAATCTAGTAGCTATTAGTGGTGGAGTGCTGTGTACTGTATTAACTGTGATCTTGAATCTACTACATCTGCATTTGCCTAAGGCAAAAATTTAACGATTAATACCAGTACGTCGCAGGTGATAATGTTTGGCAAGAATGCGAAATTAGTTATTGTAATGTTATTAATGTTCGGCAATAACAGGGTGGTTGTTGAGGACAAGGTGAGCGATCTTGATCCCAAGGTAGTGGACACTATTTTGAAATATAAGCAGCATGCTACAAAAGATTTAAGCGATGCCTATCTTCAATCAAAGAGCTGTATCCTTGCCGAGAAGTTTTTGATGTCAAAACTAAAGCCAGTTGTGTGATACCCTTACGCTATCACAATGTGCATATTGTGCAATGGTTCACTACATAGCGTTGGATCGACACACAGAATATCCAATTGAGAAAATGCAGAACTCTATCAGGTTTATGTACGGTCTTAGTAAGTTTCAATTAGTGGAATTGGGATGAGTAAACATTAAAAACCGAAGACTTGTTCAGTGTATTTGCTTATCATAAAACACACCTCCGTATTTACACAATAAAATTGCATTCCTCACTGATATACACAATTTAGCTACTAGATTTTGAGGACTTTTATCACCACCACATAGAACCTTTTAAACCATCATTTTTATTTACACTATACCATAACTACAATAATGCACCGAATTTTAATTCATTTGTAGGTTTCATTTCTGTGTACTTACTTAAAACATACTTTTTACCTTGCATACGTATTTACATATGCCATGTTTATAAAGCCAGCTTCTGAATTTAACACAATTCTTTTCACTGTTATGCTTCTCATAGAGTTGCTACTATGTGATGGACATTTTACACTTTAGTTTAAATGTAATGAAGAATTCTCTTAATTGCAAGTAGCTTCACTTACACAAATATGAGAAGAGATGGAAATAAATGCGTGCCTTTAATAGAAAAAAGAGGAATACTTTTTCTTGCCAAAAACAATAACTAATTTGAAAATGAAGCTAGTGTCAAGTTCCACAACTTAATCACTTTCAATTATGTTTTATGTGAATAGAAACGAATGGATGCGAAACTAAGCAGAAACGCTGAAGCCTAATCTTAAGACTTTGGCAACGTCCGTCTGGCATAATAATAATAATAATAATAATAATAATAATAATAATAATTTATTGGCAGTCGGATTTGCAACGGCAAATATGTGCCTTGTCAATAAGTACAAATAAATACAAACAATAAATACCAACAACAAAGTAATAAGAAACAAATACATATATACATTATGGTTTTTTATTATAAAAATCGTCAATGCAGTAGAAGCACTCGCTTAACAAATACTCCTTGACCTTTCTCTTAAACAACATTATGCTTTGCGTCTGTCTCAGCTCCCGAGGCAAATTATTATATATTTTTATGCAGTTGTAGTGAGGAGACTGTTCAAACAGTTTAGTATTGTGCTGTGGTATACTAAGGTTGGTTGCTCCGCGTGTCGCATAGGATTTATTGTAGTCACTATTTCTAGTGAAAGCAACCATGTTTTTTCTTGTATGTACAGCGCACTCGTATATATATAAACACGCTACCGTTAATATGTTATTTTTGATGAAGTGATCCCTACACGAATCTCTACGTTTTAAATCAAATATAGCGCGTAGAATCTTTTTTTGTAGAGTAAAAAGTCTCTGAATTTTATAAGATCGACCCCACACAATGATGCCATACCTAATTCGCGTTTCTACACTTGCCCTATAGTACGATACTATTACATTTTGGCTAACATTTTGTTTCAGCACACGTATGGCAAACAACGTAGATGAAACTGTTTTGCAAGTATCTTCAATATGATACTCCCAGGGAATATTACACCCCAGAAACTTAGCGGTTCTACATTCTGCAACAGATCTGCCACCTAGGCGGACAAAGACTGATGAATCCTGTTTTTTGTGACGACTGAAATTTATCAAATTGGTTTTATTTACATTTAATGTTAAAGAGTTACGCCGAGTCCACGTCAATACTTTGTCAGCACAATCACTACCTATCTTAGTCAGATCAGGTAACTCTCTTGCCGATATAACAGCGGAGGTATCATCCGCATATTGACAAATTTCTTTATCGTCAAAACCAATGTGGAGATCATTAACAAATATAATAAATAGTAAAGGACCCAATATTGATCCTTGGGGTATACCTACATTACTAATTTTTTGATCAGAATACACAGTTACAGTGTCTTGTGTCAGTTTAACTTTATGTGGTCGATTCTGCAAGTAAGATTTTATCCAATCTAGACATAGTCCCCTAATTCCGTATCTCTCCAACTCCAAATGTGAGTGGTCCACTGTGTCAAATGCTTTTGACAGATCAAACATCAGGGAGCAAACCCTTCGCCCACTATCCAAGGAATTGTAAATATTCTGTAAAACGGAAACTAAAGCCTCATTGATTGATTTGGTTTTTAAATAACCATACTGACAGTCTGCAAATAGTGAAAATCGCTGGAAATATTCATATAAGCGTGTATACATTGATCTTTCAAATACTTTTGAGAAAGTCGATAAAATCGATATTGGACGGTAATTCGCTATATCAGTTCTGTCACCCTTCTTGTAAACTGGACATATTGTGGCTAGCTTAAGTAATGTAGGAAAGCAACCCTGTGCAAAAGACATGTTTACTAAAAAGGCTAAAGGATGTTTTATATATTCTGCTACTCGCTTAATAACACTAGAAGGAATCTCGTCAAATCCAGCAGACAATTTATTAGGGATGTTCATGATAATGTTGTAGATCTCACTTGCATCTACTGGGAAAAGGAACAAATTGCCAGTTTTGGGCACATTAAAAGGCGTAACCGCACCCGACTGCTGGTCAGTGCTACAAAAATACTCATTAAACATTGTTGCCAGCTCGTCAATATTTTGGACAATTTCATCATTATCTTTCTTTAATTTAATATTGCGTTTACTTGTATGCAAATTCAATGTATTATTTACTATATTCCAAACACATTTATTTTTATTCGTCGCATTTGTAATTAGAGTATTATTATGTTTAATTTTTGTTGCTTTTAGCAACTGATCATAGTGCTTTTTGTATTTATTGTATTCTTCTTTAGAACAACGGTTGTTCTTAACCAGTCGGTGCAGTAGTTTTAAATTTTGAGATACTTGCAAACCCTCGGGGGTAATCCAGGACTTACCACCCCTACTACTTTGGATTCTACGTAATGGGAAACACTTATCAAAATGATAGTAAAACGTGTTATAAAAAACCTCGTAACCACCGTCTAATGTTGTCTCCTCAAACACTTCATTCCAGTTTTCCACCTGCATTACGTGGGTAAATTCTGTAATATTCTCCTCAGTATAGACGAGCTTGTAAGTTAAGTGATCCTGACTGTCACGCAACAATGTATATTGGATCAATTGTGCATAATGATCCGAAAACCCAGGATCTAAGACCGACGCACAGCACAACCCCACGTTTGCAGTGACCGCAACATTATCCAGGATTGACTTCGAGTGGCTTGTCACTCTCGTAAAGTCGCGTATCAATAGTGTCATGTTATAGGACCTTAAGATGTCACAAAAGGCTTCCGATGCATTTGACGAAACAGACAAATCAATATTAAAATCACCAGACACGAAGACAACTCGCTTCAATAACAAAAGCTCCCGAAGAACAGAATCAAACTTGTCAAAAAAAATCTCCAAATTACCTAAAGGAGATCTGTAGAATGTTGCAACGACTATGTTTTCTCCATTCATCAATATCCAACGCACAAAATTCAATATCTTTTTCGATAGGTTTTTCTTTTAGTTCTCTTGGAATTGAACTAACTGTATTTTTTGTAAAAACTGCTACACCACCATGCTTGAATTCACATCTAGAAAAATTACTTACCATATTATAATGATCAACCCTCAAAAACTGAATTTCGTCCTTCGTTAGCCAATGCTCACTGACACAGAAAATATCAGGAGAATTTTGATGCAGAAATACGTTTATTTTATCTATTTTGTTTCTAATGCATTGGACATTTAAATGAATGAGTTTCAATTTATTAACGTTGTCTTCGTTCGGGCTTCGCATAAAAAACGATGAGTGTTCACTGCCTCATGGGGGAAACCACAGTAAATCAAATTGCCGAAATTTATATATGAATCTTGATAGATATTGTGTAGGGCCGATTGACTAGCAGGTTGTACAAAACTCTTAGAATATTTCACACTATCTAAAATGGCCCCAAACAATTTTGATTTCCCCCGTTTTGACAAATGAACTCCATATTTAACCTTATCAGACTATAGTTAACATCAAAATATGTAACCCATGCAGAATTTAGACTTTTAACACAATTGAACATGTTGTAATTAAATTTATATATAATATCATTAAGATGACTATTATTTTTCAGATAAGGTACCGAGACCAACATAACATTTGTGTGCTGTAAATTAAGCAACATCTGAGAGAGTGATCTATTTTTAAATCTGACACCCCTTAAGCAGTCATTTGTTCCACCTATCATAATAACAAAGTCATTCTTATCAAAGGCGCTGCATAGGTCTAATACATTGGAAACTACGTCATCAAAACATGCATTTGGTTTAAATAATGTTTCGATATGATAGCTCTCCTTAGCTAATGATTTTAAATAGTAAGTTGCAGACCGGCCCAGACTATCACCTAGAACAAATATTTTTGGAAGCTTCTTAGTGGGATTATCAGTCTTCATAGGTCGTGTAGTGATGTCATTTGGAAAGTCATTACTTTCAGGCTCAGATATCTGAGAGGTTATCTCCTCTGATCGGAATTGTGATGCATTGGCATGCTTGATTTCAGAGTTAACGCTCACAGTTCCCAGTTTATCTTCCTTTTCCGTATGTGCATTAGATGAAATGTGAAGAACGGGACTAGACAAGCAAGTTTGCGTTTGTGCATCCGAAACACTAACAGTTGTAGTCATTCTGCTAGAAAGTTCATGAATAGCTTTGTGCAAATTTTCGGTTATCGCTTTCTGATTTTCGTATCTGTCTCTGTAATAAGCAATCAATTTATCTTTTTCGTCTATTTTCTCATACAGCTCTCCCACAGTATAATTCGCAGCGGCTAGTTTATCTCTCAGCTCAGTAAGAAGTCCGCACTCCTCATTCTCTTCCTTATCGTTGCTGGTAATAACAGATATGTAGCTAGTGTTCGGCGTTATTGATTTTGCTTTTAGTGTTTTTTGTTTTTGTGATCTTGTACTAATACCTGACATTATGGGAATATTTCTGTCTAATTATTTGAGAAACAAAATTACAAAGGTATTTTAAGGAAATACAACCAAGGACACTCTTCTGCACCTGCGGGGTCTGTCGCGGTGACTAACTGTACAAACAAGAATAGACCAACGGTTTTACATATAGTAGGCAAAACACTCGAGTAAAACAAGGAAAAAACAAAGGGGAAAAAGAGGAAAGAAGAAAAAACAAATCGAAGGAATCGAAAGAACAGTTTGTAGACGGTCGAAGGCGTCAAACAACGAAGAGCACGAAAACACACGTCAAGGCTACACACACATATTATTACTATATGGCATACAGCGACTTCAAGATTTAATCAACATTCACCTGTCCGATGAACATCTATAATTGCTTCGGTTGCGTATTTCGCATTAGTCAAAGTAGTTTATTCTCTCTTGATATATTCGACATACATACCTTTATGCAACAATATCTATGTGTAGTAATAACGTGAACTAAAATTGATTCTGACTATTTAATACAGGGTGAAATTTATACAAAAATGACAAATTAATAATTGCAGGACTGATAGTATAATAATAGCTGGAGATATTAATAAAGCATATGAACATATACGCATCAATTTAACTCTATGTTATTCACATAGGGATATAGTTCAGTCAGTTTTAGGAACTAGAATTACTGTTGCATATGGGAAGTGTGGTAAGCATTCAGTAGAATTGAGTAATATTTACTACATGTACATACTATAATTTGGAGCGTTAGTGTACATGTGCTCAAATTAAAGAAAGAAATTAGTAATGCTATAAAACATAACTACTAACAATAATGCCAAAAAGCACACACATAGGTAATTCATCGGTAAAGTTAAGGGTGATAACTTTCAATTTAATGCTACTCTACGGGTACACAGATTCCTTAAATTTAATGTATGTGAACTACTTGTTTGAAGTACTCGAAGGTACACGCAGCTTAAATATACGGCTTCCTTAGTTTTATTTTTGTTAATTTAATACATATTGGAGAACTCAATGATACATTTTTTCGTACTATTTCGAAGCGATAGGTAAATATCTACATGTATTAGAAGTATCTACTTACATGTATGTGTAGTGGTTATCTTATCTTTATATGTATGTATATAACTCACGCGAGGGTGCACAAAGCTGAACTAACGTATAGATCGGCGGTATTTCCTAGGACTTCCTATTTCCGTATGCAGTAAAAAGATCATAGTTTGCGATTATTGTCGCTTCAAGTCGTAATATCGCATAAACGCACATGCAATAGCCATTAATCATGTATTTATTTGACTGTACAGAGATTATCAATACCAATATTAACCAGTTATAATGTATTCAACAATTTATCACCAAATCTCTAGTTTAAGGCATTACATATCTACACTGCTCAACCAAATTTTCATTTTTGTAATGCATAAAAGTTTGCTCTAGAAAGAAAAGATAACCAAACAAGATTAATAATGCGTGGGTCCTCCTCTACCTCTCATGACTCGTGGCAACATCTTGGCATGCTGGAAATCAAATTCCGAATGTAATTCTGAGAAGTATTTTGCCATTCTTTCAAAACGGCCGCGGCCCTTCGGAGCTGATAGTGATTCTTTGGATCCAGTCCTCTTGATCTTGTCAACCTTTACAAGTATTCTCATACGTTCTTTATGGTATATGGAGAGTTTGCTGGCCAATCAATGTGCGTAATAGTTCTCTTCAAGAAATGCATTGATTTGCGTTGTTCTATGAGGACGTGCGCTCAACAAACACAAAACCATCGCCCATTTCAGTAGCAAATGGCAACACTACAGAATGTAAAACATCATTAGGATATCTGAGACTATTCATTGTAGCATTTCCAAGCATAATCAATCAGTATGACGAGTCGCAGAAATACCTCTTCAAACGGTAATGCAACTACCTAAATAAACTTGATGGTAAGTCATGTTGTTCTCAACATAGCGTTCTCCTTTGTTTCCCCAAACTTTCTAAGCTATGAAGATGTATCTTTCCCTGCCACTGAATAAACAGCGACTCCAATCCTCAACATTCCAATTTGCATGTTGATGCGCCCAGTTAGCCTTCCTCCATTATGAACTCTGGTCAACACTGGACAGTTTTCATCAGATCTGGGCCTTAAATTTAACGCCTGGACGTTTCTTCTTACTGTTTGAGTGGATACTTGAGTAGCTGTTGCATTCCATAACTGCCTGTGGAGTGTTCCTGCAGTAGAAAATCTATTTCTTCGACAGTGAACCGTAATAAAACGATTCTCCCTGACTGCGATTTTGCCCTCCGCCGTGTCTATGTTTGACATATCAGTATCATTAAAATGCATTCGAACTCTTCTGATCTCATTGTGACCGACACTGAAATGGGCAGCAACAGTTCTTAGCGATGCACTAGTCATAAGCATTCCCAACGCTTGGCCAATCTCTTCAATATTTAAACGCCTTAATGGCATCTCTAACATGCAGTTAACCACTCTACATTAATAGTAATTCATTAAAACTTATTCGAGAAATTAGCAGACAAGTATAAGTGTCCGAACGGCTCACTAATAGCACTTATGACAGATACTAACAAAAAACAACAATGGAGTCGCGAATGTCATACAGAAGGCTTTTTTTTTGCATTGCGAAGCACAGTCCCGATCATATAGGAAGTCATGCCTAGCGTCTAAGAAGGGTTATTTACTTACCAGTTCATAAGTTGAGCAGGTACAAACCCCTTTTTTGCTTTCTGTGCATTATATTTTTTCAACGATTGGAAATATGAGAGAAATATAATGTTACGATGGAGAAAAGCCCAATGTCACCAACGTTTCTGTTAATTATCCTGCATATGGTAATAGTGCTTACTGCAGATATAAGAGTTATTACTCTTCTTTGACTAATCATTTGTACGTAGATACATACGTAGGTTACACTATAAGTGTTATATACTCATATAGAATGTGGAATAAGTGTATATACGAGAGAGGTTTTGGTTGCAATAATAATTGCGAATAGATGATTGATGCTTTCAGGGGAGTCCTAAAAGATATATAATGACTGTATAATTACATACATTGAGACATGAACCATGGTTTACTCTTTAGTATTGGCTACCAATGTAACAGTTACTTCTAGATACTTACGTTTGAACATAACGGGTAGATGACCGGTTGCAAAAGTTGGAATAATCTATAATAGTAATGATAAGGAACAATCACAAGGTGCATCAATCCCCTTACACATGCATGACGAAATTGGTTAACTGGAATTTCTGGTAGCGAAAGCTCCTCGATAGGCCCTCGGAAATGTTGCAAAATGGTCCATAACTTGGAACTTGGATAGTGACAAACGAAGGTATATGAACTTGTGGCAGTGACGGATTTCTTTGTTAGTACATTTACTTAAATTATATCGAAAGCGTCCAGCCTCCTAGGTTTTATTATGAGTGCTATCGGGTTTTAATCACATCATAGTAATAAAATAATTATAATAATGAAAAAATTGAATTTGATATCGAATGCTTTCTTGATACGCAGATAGTTAAACCGTGTTAGTTGTATGTTTTAATTTATAGTTAAGACAGGCTAGCTGCTGTGATTTTATCATGAAATCGGTAGCAGATAATTATATACAAATTAATTAAAATGAAGTTGTTTAGTCTTGCTCAACGGTATAATGTAAATATCTTGTTTATTTTAATACCAGTAGTACAGTGCAATTTGTTTTGTCGATGTATTGACAACGGAATGTACATACATTTTATAGATGTCATGTTACACAAGTAATAAAAGTTAATTGATTTTTCTTGTGACATAGATTACGTTTGAAATAAAATACACATAGAAACAACAACAAAATACACAGAGAAACTCAAGTTCTTCTAAATATCTAATCAAATATATTAATAATAATCAGAATAATAGCATTTTTTGGCGAAAGCAATACATAGCAAAATACATATAAATTTAATTAGATTAACGAATAACCAATATATTATATAAACACATATATGTATATCTTCTAGTACTTTTCAAAGTACATAGTCGCTCTTAGTAAGTGCTGAACTAAAAATTAATAGAAGTTTGTTTGTTTTTTTATTGATAGACATATGTATTTTGACTAAAAAATTTGTGGTAGATAAAAGTCATTCATGACGTAACAGTTTCCATTTTGCATAAATAGCAACATTTAGTGGTTAATAGGTATAGGTTAGGTAGGCTATGTATGTTATGTTTTATGATGGGACATGGACCTATGCTATTCCTTTTTTGCTATTACTGGACTTAAAACTTTAGTTTATAGGAAG
>SMLS01076576.1:0-12688 GCA_004785975.1 Popillia japonica
GTTTCCCTAATGTGGGTTTCAGGGCACACGAATACCAAAGGAAATGACATGGCGGACGAACTTGCTAGACAAGCCGCAAACGTGCACTTCCTAGGACCCGAACCCTTCTTTGGCGTGTCAAAACACCAGCTCAAGAAGCAACTTAAAGATTGGGAAGCAAAAGAAATTGCATCCCTCTGGAGGAAAACACCCGGACAAACACAGGCGAAGAAATTTATCAATTGCTCGCCAAATAGTAATAGAAAACTTCTTGATCTAGGAAAATCAGACTTAAGGTCCCTTACCGGCCTACTTACTGGTCATTGCCCTCTAAAGTACCATCTCAGGAAGATGGGCAAAGTTGATCAAGACTTGTGTCGCTTTTGCGAACTGAGATCTGAAACAGCCGAACACATACTTTGCGAGTGCGAAGCACTGGGCCGGAGAAGGTTTCAGCATCTAGGACAGGCGACTGTAACGCCTGAACAGATTAAGGCCTTGGCACCCAAACTAATCCTGGGATTCGTCAGGAACATCGGATTAGAAGGGTACTGAAAGAATGGGGTATTCACAATAGATCAACAGGTCGCAGTGAAGAGAGGCTTTGGAGCCTATACGACCCTTCTTATACAATACAATACAATACTTTTTATCTATACAGGGTGTATAATGAGTAGTGTCAGAAAAATAAACAGTAGAAAAGTAATAAATGGTAAATCCAAAAAAATTACCATCATATATTAAACTAAATTTTCCTTTAATAATTACCATATTTTGTAAAATAAATTTTATTGAATCCGGGACTGACACATGTGTAGAAGAAAAAAGGGACGCTGCAAAAAATTTTTCTAGACGCAAACAATTAGTTTTCATCAGGTTGCATGAATAAATGCTTATTGTACTCTATGAATGCATTTAATTTTGTTTACGAAGCAGCTAAATTGCACATGAGGTGTTTTGACAAATATTATATTTAGTTTAAGTTCACACATTTACTACAGATTTTATTAATTTCGACCTGTTTTTTTTTCGTAGGAATCAGGTGTTTTTGTTTTTTTTCATTACAGAAACTTTCAATATTAAAGAATAACCACTATTATTACCTGATGATCTAGTAATTAATAATTTACTATTTGAGATCGAGTTCGTAGTTAATAGTTTTTTTCTTTTCAAATAATTCGTGGTAGTCTTGAAGAGGACCGTTTGATGAGAAACTTAGAGTAGTAATGTCCGCAATTACTACCACGCGCTCCGGATACAAGCATCTGTGCGACGGCAAGACCTATCATAAGCTGGGCGGCTGTGACAACACAGCCTCGAAGAGCCTCGACGTCTAAAATTTTCCGTCAACTATCATTAACAAAGTTTTTCATGAATTCTCACAGGAAAAAGTCCTACAGATTCAAATCGGGACTTTGTGCTGGCCACGGAATCGTTCCTTCTCGGTCTATCCAATATGCAAATGTCTGGTTTAAATGTTCCCATATGTTCCAATGTTTGTGGAGGTGCCTCGTCCTGCATGAACTACATTTGCCGTCGTACATGTAGTGGTATGTCATCCAAGCAATCGGGTAATGTTTTTTGCAGGCAATTTAAATGATCTACCGCATTTAGTTTTCCGGGAAGTACATCATCTGCATATCCTACTTGTTTTACTCCCCCCGGCAGGGAAATCTTTAAAATGTTGTCGTAGTAGAGGTTCTACAGAGTGGGCCCCAGCACTGAACCTCGAGGGATTCCATAGGTGATCATCACTTCAACAACAACAGTATTATAAATATAAGAAGCGATTTTCCTTGTGCTCAGTTCCGCCAATATTCCTCCCCATGGACCGAGTTTCAAGGATTCTGTACATCTATTGTTATAAGCGCACATAGCTTCTTCTGCCTAAAAAGCCCCTTTGTCGCTTTCTCCGTCATTTCTTTTACTTTTCCCAGCGCCGTTATTGTGAACTTGCCCTTTTTGAAGCCATGCCGTTGCAGGGCGACCCTCCCACCACCTTCTAGCTCCTCCTTTGGTCTGATGACTACAAGTTGTTCGAGGAGTTTCCCTAGTATGTTTAGGACTGTTGTAATTGAAAGATGGATTATTAAATCATGTAAACCTCTTTTGCTTCGAGGTAAATTTTGCTTAATTTAGGCCTGATGTTAGGTAGCGTAAGACATACGCTACCTAATATTTTACATAATTATAGGTATGGACTTATTCAAATCGAAAAGATTCATTGTGCTATGATACCATGAATTCATAATTCAAATTGTATATGTTTTTGCGTAGTAAATATGTTTTGTAGTTGCTTACTATGCTGTAGTCCTGTAACCATTTTATACTAAAAACTAAAAAAATATTTTATCAAACCACTCTACATCAACCTGTTTTACCACTTAAAGGTATGTAATCAAGATCTCTAAAATACAGAAGAGAATTTACATTGCGCTTTCTTTCAGAATATTATCATTTTGCTGTACACAGATTCAAATTGCACGTAAAAACATGATAGCTCTGAATATAAATAATTCATTTTCTTTTAACGCGGACGCGTACCCAGAAACACATTTAAAAAGCCAATAAAACTCTCGAAAAAATGCTCATGTGGAGTTGATAAACATTAGCCATCGTTTTTTGCTGTTGGAATAGCATTACCGCTAAAACGTAGCTACGAGTTTTGAAACCCAGAGTAAGCGGGAAGCAGGATTGTTAATTCAAATCAATATGTCGATTTTAAATGGATCGTATATGAATATATGTTATGGATATCTTTTGCGCGGTCGTTATTCATACTGAATGGAATAGATGTAAATAATCAATCAATTTATTTTTAACAAACTATTTATTGTAGTTTTGATGTATGAGGGTATATGTATTGAATTAGTTTATATTTAAAGAATGCCCACCAGTTTGAGATTTAATTCGTGTCTTATGCTAACATACGTATAAATGTACGAGAGCTATTTCTTTTTTCAACCTCTGATAGGCTAGAAAGAAAAGTCGGGTGAATGTACAAAAAAGATTTTATTACCAAAACTACCTATGTAATGTACAATACAGGTTATTTCTCTATATTATCATCTTGACGATTGAGTCATTTGTCATATCTGTGAACAAGGTATGCAATAGCGTCTTCATAAAAGGTTGTCGCCAGTGATTGGAAGGCAGTTGCGACAGCTTCTTTGAATTCCACGTCAGTTTGGAAGCTGGTCAGTAACGATAAAGTAGAGGGAAGATCTTGACACTTCCGGAAACTATGTCGGCTGTAGCGACAAACTTGCATCCTTGACCCCCTTCATTATGCACATCAGTTTGGTTATCTTTAAACTTTCGACTCCTTTCGCAAACAACGCTATTACTCATAAACTTGTCTTCATACACTCGACTCATTCGTAGATGAATTTCCGCAGCACTGTTCCCTTGTGCCTACAAGAAACGAATAATAACTCGCAATTCACACTTAACGGGAAAATTAATAGCAACAGCCACGTTTACGTGACTGCAACTCAACAGGAAATGACGTGTTAGATGCGCCAGTAACATAGCGTGTGGAGGGGTATATGCGCAGTCGCCTACTACGCACATCAACCACCTGCCGTATGCCTGGCTATCACACTGTGCGATCGGAGGTTGAAAAACATAGTCCTCGTATTGTTTGTATAGCTGCATGCAGTCCGTATGTAAACTACACTATCGCTGCCGGTTTTCGTATTAATTAGTAGCTTCTGATGACATCCTCGCACTCTCATCAACTGTAAAGGACTTGGTATGCAACGCTATCTACTACCTGTATTATTTCTATTATTTCTTGTGTACTTTCATCCATTTTCAGTGCACTTGTATCTGTTTTTAATTACAGAAATTCGTTGAACTTTTATGATTTTACTTTTGATGGTTTTTAATAAACACATCGAACGGAAAGTGTTTTAGTAAACAAGTATTATTAACAATACTCGAAAAATAAATGATTCAAATTGAATAATAATAAATTTACACCCAATCTATATACGTATGTGTATTTAGGTATTTGTTATAAACCTTAATAATATACACAACCAAATAGCTTACAGTAAAGATCTTACATAAATCGCTTGCAACTAGATATAGAGGAATAGAGTATTGGGCTGATGTTTGTCAGCAGCAGCCTAAAAACTTCTCCAGGGGTTTTAAAAATCTTACAATGGTGGGTTATTGTTCTTGTGTAAAAAGTGTACTATCATGCATAAGATTAAGGCGTTGCACAAAAAATGTAACCTTAGTCATATAGTAAAGAACACTAGCAAATACATATGTGTATATGCAGACTATTGAAAACACTATATTTAGTACAGAATCATTGAAATTGAGTTCAAGAGAGAAAGTGTCACCTAAAACTTGATACTAGTTCTTTATTTTTTATTTTAATGACACAAAAGCAGTGAAGTCTGTTTCCAGTTTTACTAAAAGGTTACCTATATGTACCTGCATATGTATGTACATATATAGGATTAGTTGTAAATAGCGTAAAATAAAAAAAAGGGGATGAAGGATACTTACAAGTCTATCCTAAATACAAAAGCTCATGTGCATGGAGTAACGAGAAAGTGATTTTTCATTAGTTGAGTCCGACCCTGATGCATCTAACATACGAGATTCAGCAAGTGTCGGTATATATTGAACGCTGCAATTTACATTTATTGTATGGTTTAGTAGGTATGCATTTGTGTTCCTAATCGACGTCATCTCTCGGCTGCGGATTGTGAGCGCTCTACATATATCGTCTTCGGGAAACAGGCTCAGTAATTCCACTTTACGTAGCTAGCGGTTTTGAGAGATCGCGCAGAGTGCTCCAAGCAGAGGAAAAAAATCTGAACATCGTGGAAACAAATTCCGGTCTAAGCACACCAAACCTAGCACAGTCAGTAAATTTGTAGAGCTGTTCAAGCATTTCTAAATGAAACTTTCCAACATTGGATTATACGTGCAAGTGACATTCCGTAGCCAGCTCGTAGTCCAGATCTAAATCCATTAGACTTTTTTCTGTGGGATATAAGAAAAGTGTAGTGTATGATCGCCGTCACGATATCGAAAATGCTGCAGATCAAGATCGCTTTTTTGTTGCAGCACAACGCATTCGCGACGAGATGCCAAACTTTATACGCGTACATAATAAATTCGTCGCCGCATTGATGCATGTATTACGGCTCATGGTGGACACTTCCAACACTTCTTGTGAATATTTTGTCCTGTTTCTTATAGATCGGGCCTTCTCAGGACCACCACAAATTTTATAATGAGAAAAAAATATAACAAATACCTAAAATTCGGTATTCATAAATACACTTAACAATGACAGGATCAGCTGTATACGAGTAATAAAAGCTGACTTGATAAAATTAACAGCACTGTAGGTCACTCAACCGCCGACCTATTTTTTCTAAATTCTACTATTAATACTAAACTATTAATACTACTAAACTCTAAATATGTATGTCTCTTTGTCTTGGTCTCGTGCAAATACAAACCAGTTTCCTTCCAATACATAATTCACTATTCACACAATCTAACAATTTCTTATCGATTTTTTACTTCCATATACATGAATTTGAAAAATCAGGTATATTTGTATAAATGTAGGATAAAAAAAGAAACGGATCGACTTTAATAACATTTTGGACCTTAAAATTTCAGTTACATATTTAGACGGACTTTTCAGATGTAGATTAATCCCTATTTAAATATTAACCTGTATAAAAGGGGCTTAATTGAGTACTCTATCAAGATGGGTCCAAGCATCTGCTTAAGCGCGATGTTTCAACTAGCTCAGTTCCAATGTATCCGCCAAATAAATACAATTAATTAAAGAAATACCGTATACTATCAAATCTTTGTCTGTACATATAAATGGTTGGTAAAATGGTTGGCACCGTCGTTTTATGTTTCATTTTATACCCATTACTTAGTCGATTAACTTTTCTATTAAAGCGTTTCATTAAATTAATTGCGGGTTGCTTTAAACTTTTGCGTAAAGAAATGAGGGTGGGGTTTATATGCATTGTAATAAGTATTAATTGCATTCTACTTAAGAATCGGTCTTTAATTCCGTTCTTCTTTTTTGAGGTTTATAAACAGAGTAAAGCCTGATTTATAAACTTGACGTTGCTGTTGCTGTTTGCAATTAACGTTCCTGTCCAAAGTTGGATACATGCTATAGAGCAACTTCGTTACTGTTGCTGTTTGACGTTGAGCTATCGTTCGATGCTGTGCGAACATAACCAACTTTTATCTTCGTCGTTGCCATTGGATGACGTCGAACAGCGATCCAATCAACCACCACCACAAGACCAGCGTAGTTTGATCAGTTTGTAAATAAACATGGAGTGTAAGTTAGTCTTCTATTTTGATTAATAGGTCGGATTTTGAATTTTCGTTGTCGTCGATTTTTTTTCTTTAGGGATACATACGCACATAAAATAATACCTAATGCTGCCAACTTCCTTCTACGTTACGAATCCATTTTCAAAATATCTTTTTCTTGTACCTATATGTTGCTCTAACACTTTAAATGATGCTAATGGTCAAAGTAGGTTATGTATACTATTATTAATCAACTGTCAACGTTTCCGTTAGATAAAGTTCATAAATGCGTTTCTGAACGTACGAACGGAACGAACAGCAATTACCAACGTCAACTGCAAACAGCAACAGCAACGTCAAGTTTATAAATCAACTTTAAGTGTGACAAACTGGGGAATTTAATTAGTTAATGGAATATCAAGTTTATAAGTTAATATGCTTCCTACGCATGTGTATATTGCTAAATTGTAGAAAAATATTAAAATAAAATTATTATTATTATTGTTATTGTTAATGTGAGTCCTACAACTTATAAACTGTAAGGCGCACGCATTTGCGGCTATGTTAAGTGTTACTTTTCGATTATAGTATTCAGTTATTCTATCTAGTATCTAAAGAGTATAATAATGGCAATGAAGGTAAGTTTTTTTGGACTGTGTGTTGTGCAGTATGTATTCTGCTGTGTGATAACACCTGCCTGCAATGGTAAAATTGTGTTCGTCAATATGCTTATGATATTTGAGGTGTAAAATTCAAAAATAACATTAGTTTTCTTCCATAACGCAGGGCTTTTTAGAAAGTCCCGTCATTTTGGTTCGTATTATATCTTAGGCTCTGGAAGTTCCAGAGAATTTAGAACAACATTGTGAGAAAAGAAAAGGTAGTGGATTTGAAGATTACGATTTAGAATAGTGAGACAGAGTGTGAAACCTCTATCTAAAGAAGCAAAATGTGTCAAATATGCTTCTATAACGTCCGAGCCAAAACACAAAGAGGGTGTATTTATTCGAATCTGTCATTTGCATATTCATGAAAGATCCACAATGTGAAATCAATACAAATTTTGAGTAAAATATAGGTTGGTTGCCATTGAAGAACGTAGTACTTTCCTTGATAATAATAAAGAACCGAATTTCTGAACTCGGGTGGTCGACTGTCATCGATTCGCACTTCCTACACTCACACTCTGGTTACTTTCAACACAATCTAGTAGCTATTAGTGGTGGAGTGCTGTGTACTGTATTAACTGTGATCTTGAATCTACTACATCTGCATTTGCCTAAGGCAAAAATTTAACGATTAATACCAGTACGTCGCAGGTGATAATGTTTGGCAAGAATGCGAAATTAGTTATTGTAATGTTATTAATGTTCGGCAATAACAGGGTGGTTGTTGAGGACAAGGTGAGCGATCTTGATCCCAAGGTAGTGGACACTATTTTGAAATATAAGCAGCATGCTACAAAAGATTTAAGCGATGCCTATCTTCAATCAAAGAGCTGTATCCTTGCCGAGAAGTTCTTGATGTCAAAACTAAAGCCAGTTGTGTGATACCCTTACGCTATCACAATGTGCATATTGTGCAATGGTTCACTACATAGCGTTGGATCGACACACAGAATATCGAATTGAGAAAATGCAGAACTCCATCAGGTTTATGTACGGTCTTAGTAAGTTTAAATTAGTGGAATTGGGATGAGTAAACATTAAAAACCGAAGACTTGTTCAGTGTATTTGCTTATCATAAAACACACCTCCGTATTTACACAATAAAATTGCATTTCTCACTGATATACACAATTTAGCTACTAGATTTTGAGGACTTTCATCACCACCACATAGAACCTTTTAAACCATCATTTTTATTTACACTATACCATAACTACAATAATGCACCAAATTTTAATTCATTTGTAGGTTTCATTTCTGTGTACTTACTTAAAACATACTTTTTACCTCGCATACGTATTTACATATGTCATGTTTATAAAGCCAGCTTCTGAATTTAAAGTAATTCTCCAGTGAAAAATGTGGACTGAAATTATTCAAACTTAATTAAAAAGCGTATTAATCGACACAATTCTTTTCACTGTTATGCTTCTCATAGAGTTGCTACTATGTGATGAACATTTTACACTTTAGTTTAAATGTAATGAAGAATTCTCTTAATTGCAAGTAGCTTCACTTACACAAATATGAGAAGAGATGGAAATAAATGCGTGCCTTTAATAGAAAAAAGAGGAATACTTTTTCTTGCCAAAAACAATAACTAATTTGAAAATGAAGCTAGTGTCAAGTTCCACAACTTAATCACTTTTAATTATGTTTTATGTGAATAGAAACGAATGGATGCGAAACTAAGCAGAAACGCTGAAGCCTAATCTTAAGACTTTGGCAACGTCCGTCTGGCATATAGCGACTTCAAGATTTAATCAACATTCACCTGTCCGATGAACATCTATAATTGCTTCGGCTGCGTATTTCGCATTAGTCAAAGTAGTTTATTCTCTCTTGATATATTCGACATACATACCTTTATGCAACAATATCTATGTGTAGTAATAACGTGAACTAAAATTGATTCTGACTATTTAATACAGGGTGAAATTTATACAAAAATGACAAATTAATAATTGCAGGACTGATAGTATAATAATAGCTGGAGATATTAATAAAGCATATGAACTGCATCAATTTAACTCTATGTTATTCACATAGGGATATAGTACAGTCAGTTTTAGGAACTAGAATTACTGTTGCATATGGGAAGTGTGGTAAGCATTCAGTAGAATTGAGTAATATTTACTACATGTACATACTATAATTTGGAGCGTTAGTGTACATGTGCTCAAATTAAAGAAAGAAATTAGTAATGCTATAAAACATAACTACTAACAATAATGCCAAAAAGCACACACATAGGTAATTCATCGGTAAAGTTAAGGGTGATAACTTTCAATTTAATGCTACTCTACGGGTACACAGATTCCTTAAATTTAATGTATGTGAACTACTTGTTTGAAGTACTCGAAGGTACACGCAGCTTAAATATACGGCTTCCTTAGTTTTATTTTTGTTAATTTAATACATATTGGAGAACTCAATGATACATTTTTTCGTACTATTTCGAAGCAATAGGTAAATATCTACATGTATTAGAAGTATCTACTTACATGTATGTGTAGTGGTTATCTTATCTTTATATGTATGTATATAACTCACGCGAGGATGCACAAAGCTGAACTAACGTATAGATCGGCGGTATTTCCTAGGACTTCCTATTTCCGTATGCAGTAAAAAGATCATAGTTTGCGATTATTGTCGCTTCAAGTCGTAATATCGCATAAACGCACATGCAATAGCCATTAATCATGTATTTATTTGACTGTACAGAGATTATCAATACCAATATTAACCAGTTATAATGTATTCAACAATTTATCACCAAATCTCTAGTTTAAGGCATTACATATCTACACTGCTCAACCAAATTTTCATTTTTGTAATGCATAAAAGTTTGCTCTAGAAAGAAAAGATAACCAAACAAGATTAATAATGCGTGGGTCCTCCTCTACCTCTCATGACTCGTGGCAACATCTTGGCATGCTGGAAATCAAATTCCGAATGTAATTCTGAGAAGTATTTTGCCATTCTTTCAAAACGGCCGCGGCCCTTCGTAGCTGATAGTGATTCTTTGGATCCAGTCCTCTTGATCTTGTCAACCTTTACAAGTATTCTCATACGTTCTCTATGGGATATGGAGAGTTTGCTGGCCAATCAATGTGAGTAATAGTTCTCTTCAAGAAATGCATTGATTTGCGTTGTTCTATGAGGACGTGCGCTCAACAAACACAAAACCATCGCCCATTTCAGTAGCAAATGGCAACACTACAGAATGTAAAACATCATTAGGATATCTGAGACTATTCATTGTAGCATTTCCAAGCATAATCAATCAGTATGACGAGTCGCAGAAATACCTCTTCAAACGGTAATGCAACTACCTAAATAAACTTGATGGTAAGTCATGTTGTTCTCAACATAGCGTTCTCCTTTGTTTCCCCAAACTTTAACTTTCTAAGCTATGAAGATGTATCTTTCCCTGCCACTGAATAAACAGCGACTCCAATCCTCAACATTCCAATTTGCATGTTGATGCGCCCAGTTAGCCTTCTTCCATTTTGAACTCTGGTCAACACTGGACAGTTTTCATCAGATCTGGGCCTTAAATTTAACGCATGGACGTTTCTTCTTACTGTTTGAGTGGATACTTGAGTAGCTGTTGCATTCCATAACTGCCTGTGGAGTGTTCCTGCAGTAGAAAATCTATTTCTTCGACAGTGAACCGTAATAAAACGATTCTCCCTGACTGCGATTTTGCCCTCCGCCGTGTCTATGTTTGACATATCAGTATCATTAAAATGCATTCGAACTCTTCTGATCTCATTGTGACTGACACTGAAATGGGCAGCAACAGTTCTTAGCGATGCACTAGTCATAAGCATTCCCAACGCTTGGCCAATCTCTTCAATATTTAAACGCCTTAATGGCATCTCTAACATGCAGTTAACCACTCTACATTAATAGTAATTCATTAAAACTTATTCGAGAAATTAGCAGACAAGTATAAGTGTCCGAACGGCTCACTAATAGCACTTATGACAGATACTAACAAAAAACAACAATGGAGTCGCGAATGTCATACAAAAGGCTTTTTTTTGCATTGCGAGGCACAGTCCCGATCATATAGGAAGTCATGCCTAGCGTCTAAGAAGGGTTATTTACTTACCAGTTCATAAGTTGAGCAGGTACAAACCCCTTTTTTGCTTTCTGTGCATTATATTTTTTCAACGATTGGAAATATGAGAGAAATATAATGTTACGATGGAGAAAAGCCCAATGTCACCAACGTTTCTGTTAATTATCCTGCATATGGTAATAGTGCTTACTGCAGATATAATCTGAGTTATTACTCTTCTTTGACTAATCATTTGTACGTAGATACATACGTAGGTTACACTATAAAAGTGTTATATACTCATATAGAATGTGGAATAAGTGTATATACGGGAGAGGTTTTGGTTGCAATAATAATTGCGAATAGATGATTGATGCTTTCAGGGGAGTCCTAAAAGATATATAATGACTGTATAATTACATACATTGAGACATGAACCATGGTTTACTCTTTAGTATTGACTACCAATGTAACAGTTACTTCTAGATACTTACGTTTGAACATAACGGGTAGATGACCGGTTGCAAAAGTTGGAATAATCTATAATAGTAATGATAAGGAACAATCACAAGGTGCATCAATCCCCTTACACATGCATGACGAAATTGGTTAACTGGAATTTCTGGTAGCGAAAGCTCCTCGATAGGCCCTCGGAAATGTTGCAAAATGGTCCATAACTTGGAACTTGGATAGTGACAAACGAAGGTATATGAACTTGTGGCAGTGACGGATTTCTTTGTTAGTACATTTACTTAAATTATATCGAAAGCGTCCAGCCTCCTAGGTTTTATTATGAGTGCTATCGGGTTTTAATCACATCATAGTAATAAAATAATTATAATAATGAAAAAATTGAATTTGATATCGAATGCTTTCTTGATACGCAGATAGTTAAACCGTGTTAGTTGTATGTTTTAATTTATAGTTAAGACAGGCTAGCTGCTGTGATTTTATCATGAAATCGGTAGCAGATACTTATATACAAATTAATTAAAATGAAGTTGTTTAGTCTTGCTCAACGGTATAATGTTGTTTATTTTAATACCAGTAGTACAGTGCAATTTGTTTTGTCGATGTATTGACAACGGAATGTACATACATTTTATAGATGTCATGTTACACAAGTAATAAAAGTTAATTGATTTTTCTTGTGACATAGATTACGTTTGAAATAAAATACACATAGAAACAACAACAAAATACACAGAGAAACTCAAGTTCTTCTAAATATCTAATCAAATATATCAATAATAATCAGAATAATAGCATTTTTTGGCGAAAGCAATACAAAGCAAAATACATATAAATTTAATTAGATTAACGAATAACCAATATATTATATAAACACATATATGTATATCTTCTAGTACTTTTCAAAGTACATAGTCGCTCTTAGTAAGTGCTGAACTAAAAACTAATAGAAGTTTGTTTGTTTTTTATTGATAGACAAATGTATTTTGACTAAAAAATTTGTGGTAGATAAAAGTCATTCATGACGTAACAGTTTCCATTTTGCATAAATAGCAACATTTAGTGGTTAATAGGTATAGGTTAGGTAGGCTATGTATGTTATGTTTTATGATGGGACATGGACCTATGCTATTCCTTTTTTGCTATTACTGGACTTAAAACTTTAGTTTATAGGAAG
>SMLS01076577.1:0-18432 GCA_004785975.1 Popillia japonica
TAGACCTGTTACCATTGGTACCAGCAATAACGGCCTCCGTTGTGCCAACGCAGCGCTCCAATACAATGTTGTAGGTTGCTCCCACTCATTGCATAGGCTGCAAATAGGTTCATCTTTGGAGATGCCAAGTTGATGCAGGTACTCTCTTAGACAGTTGTGTCCTGTTAATAGACTTGTCACTGTTCTAAGGTGTACTCGGTTAAGATTTAGCACGTCTGCTGGAAAGGCTGTCCCATCATCGGTTTGCTGTGTAACTGCATTTCAATGCTATTTCGCTGTACCTACCCAATGTGTTTTTGTAATCCACACAGCCACTGTAGCACGTATTACAGTATTAGTTATTGTCAGACCCGGTTCTGGTACATTGAATGTTGTTGCATAGTCTTCTCTTGTTAGCTTGTTTGCGAATTCATTATTTGGTATGCCCTTATGCCCCAATACCCACATCAAAGTTACGTTTTGCCATGATTTTTAGGTTTTCCAGGCTGTCTCAAGCTACTTTTGTGAGGTTATCTGATAGAATGTTAATGTTCTTAGACCCGCTTGACTGTCCGATAGGATATGGACCAGCCGACCCTTAGGTGATTTTTCCAATGCGCTGCAGACACATCTCTATTGCTGGTGGTATATTGCCCTAGTGCCATATATTGTCCTTGATTCAAGCTTTCACCATATATATACACCTGCGCCAGGACCTGTCGTTCTTTATGACCCTTTTGCTTACCAGATCTGGGATCTAGAGTTGTATAGGGGAGGGAATAATTGTGTCAATTTCGATTACTACTAAAATGTAGCCATCATGTAAAAGTATTATACATTTGTGTTTTTCCTAAAAAGAAATATATTTGTCGCTCTATATAGATATAACTTGATTCATGAATCCAGTGACTCTTAACGTTTCGTATTTTTCTTAACTTGCAGAGTTTATGCCAGAATGCCAAATTTAGGGATACAATCAATGTCAATGTGTGAAATGTAGAATGTTGTATTACGCAGAAATTTTTGCACGTGAAAAATAAATATTTCATCAATGAAGGTTGCAGTTTAATTTTTAGCATCAGAGCATCAGAATTGAATTCTGCAATGTTACTATGTTTGTTTGAAATGTCGATTTTATGCTGAGAAATATTTCATTTCGCATACTTACGAAATAGTGTAATCGCTAGGTGTACTAACGGAAACAGGCAAGTGGTGGTGACCAAATTAAATGAAAGTTGGTGGGTTTATAGAATGGCGCTGACTTTTTAGCTACAAATTAAATTGTTTTTTGATTTTTCGCCAAATTCTTGTAATTCGGTTAATTTTGCTTCTACGTTATAATAGATAACTAGACAAATATCATATTGTTCTGTAATTCATAATTCTTGCTCTGGTTCTACTAGCACCCATAATATATATGCAAATAAAATCAAAATAGAATTTGCGATAGATAAGTCGAAACATTCAAATATTGTTATAACTGGACTGTGGCCTTTTGATATATATTTGCCGGAATAAGTAAATTAAATTCTGTGACATATGAAGCTAAAAAGTTTTGTTTCAATTACTTGTACTTTAGTTTGTAGGATAAATCTTCCGAATTTGAAATTTATATACGAAAACTATTACGCAGTTAGTATTTAATGCCTGTATCATTAATGTTGTAGGGAAATGCATCTAACTTTCAACATTTTTTTCTCCTAAGCTATAAATTAGAAACTTAAAAGTCATTAATAATATGGAACCCTCTGGCTCAAATGGCAAAATAGTTCTTTTGAAACTTTGTTGAGGCATTTTTAAATACGCGATAACCGAATCCGCGCAGAATGTCATTTATGTTACACACAAGACGTTATTACGCGGAGTAATTTATGCAGTTTAATATTAGTTCTTGAAAGTTATAAATCTTCGTTCTTGAAATTTACCAACTGCAACACTAAGTTTTTCGTCGAGCCAACATACGTCAGCTAGAAAAGCGTATCGGCATTAGAAAGAGATGTAGTAGCACGGCAATGCCGATTACAAGGTAAATAGCCTAGTGCTTTGGATTCCGGTATGTTTTAAGCAGCAGTTTTACATAGCAGTTCACTGCTATGACAGGTAAATTTTAAGTGGGGGATACCTGAAACTGTTATAGCAGTATTGTTATGTTATGTTTGACAACATTTTCAAAAATGTTTCGAAGTGAACTTTTATGAAATGGCAGCGATTAATGTCTATGTAATTTCTTGAATTTACGTTTGACGTAGTTTTCTGTGAAATTATTACATATCGTTGGCTTAATAAGAAAATTGCCTAACTCCATTTCATGAAATTTTACAGGAGAGCTAAAAACGTTTAATTTTGTGGATTTCTCTTACGTATGTATGTGTTATCTTGATACTTATTTTGGCACAGTTTTTCGAAGTCTATAAATAAATTAAAAAAAAAAATTTGAAAAAAAATAATTGAGTTAGGCATATTTCCATATAATTTTCAGATTTCTATGGCAATTAGGCAAATTGTTAACTTACCTGATGAAAAGTTTAACTAATAATAAAAACTTATTTTTGTTTTATAATTTATCGCAATAGGTTCAAGTATTGTATGTATTTTAACTGAAAATGTTCTGAACTAATATTATTTATAGTAATTTACGGGGTGTATTTGAAATAAAAGTAAAAAATATTGAGAATGGTAAGATGCAAGTATGGCTCACATAATCTTGATATAATGCGGATTTAGGCAGTTTTCTGGCGCTTTTTTACTGACGTAAGTTAGGCAGATTTCTGTTTCGTCATTTATGAGCGTACACAATTTATTTTGATATAGGTAGTTTTCTGAATCGATAGCCACTCATATTAGGATACCAATGGCACTTGAATCCTAATTTTACTAAAAGTGAAGTTAGGCAATTTTCTTATTAAGCCGACGATATGTATACAGGTACCGGCGGGCTCCTATTGTCACCCGACATTGCACGAACAAGCGCGGCAAGTAATTGGGAGATAGGCGCGTACGATGTGCGGGTGTTCCTTTCAGCCACTTCATCATTATATGCATCTTGGACGGATATTTAACGTTTGCAAGTATGATAAATAATGTTTTATCGTTAGTTACAGTTAGTTATAGTGAATTGATACTGTAGACTGCTCACAGTATATCGCGACAATCACCCAGTAACTTCACGAGCTCGTACAATATCGGAAATCGGGTGACCATAGAAGCCTGTATATTATTATACATACACGTCATCTGATCCAGTTCCTGCCAGTTGGCTGCCTTTCGTTGGACCTGATTTTTGTGCGAGGATGATTTTATGTTTCACAAACATTCATTCAATCGATATAAGTCAATGAAATATAATATTCTTTCATCTGACAACGCTATGCGTTTCACACATTTTCCAGATTTCGCCATTTTGTTAACGATAGTTTCGCTATTGCTTTATGAAAAGTGGAAATATTTCTACTTATAGCAGTAGCTGCGATCAACTGCTATAACACTCAACTGCTATTGATGTAGAGTGTTATACATCGATATTCACTGGACAGTATAGCGACGGCCATCAAACAGTCGCTGCTACAGCAGTCAACTGTTATGTGAAACTGCCGCTTTAGTCGAAAAACGATTTGTTTAGTTCACAAGTAGATAAATGTGTTGATATCACACACTGTTATTGTGAGTAAGGTATCTTTTTGCAAGAATTAGGTAATCTTCTTTTGTTTTTCGTGTTTCCTGCAGATTTTTATTTATATTTTCCTTTACGCCCTACAAATATTATCTTCGGTGTTGCATTGGAAATATAATAAAACAATTACAACAATATAATAAAACAATTAAAACGAATACTAGGAACACATCTGGTCTTTTATATAAATCAACAAATTTAGGATTACAAATATGCACTTATTGAACAAAACAAAAAGCAGAAGCGCTTTTAGAGCTAAGAAGATATATTTTATGATTTGAGTTAAACAATCTATTACAATCATTGACTTCCCGTGTTGATAATGAGCTAGCTCCCAATTCCACTGCACTATCCTGAGATTTTATTCGTACGGAACACGTTAATCAAAAAGTCAATTACAGCACAGATACATTTTCTTCCTAGACACATTATAAATTCTTGCTTGTTTGATATGGTTCAGGGCAGATGGGACTCACTTTAAATATTAGTATTTAATGCCATCTCTCCCGGCGCCTCCGCCAACTTTACGACGCCTTATTATAGTGGTAATTATTTAGCAAAATGTGATGTACTAAATGTTGTATTGAAAACTTTTCAAAACAACATGGTAGTGTCAAACTTTTACCTGGGAAGATATTCTTACTATTTTAAAATACCAACTAACATTATTGTAGTTCTATTAACTGCACTAAAAGTAGCATGTAGTAAATTTTATTTTATAAATAGATTTAGCCTATAGATACATACCTATATAAATAAGAACGAATGAAACTTCAATATCTTACATATCTACACAAGCAGAGAAAATTAGTAAAGGACTGGCGTGTTCAATACATATACGACTACACTGTCTTAATTGACTAGTCGGTTCTTCTTACTAAAAGAAATTAAAATAAAACGTGCTTGCAAAAAAGTATAATTGTGTTTGATTTATTTTTGCCACTGTTTCCTGAAATAATGTTGCCGGCTATTGGGATATACAAGGTGTTTCACCGGTAAAGGGACGGTCTTCTGTGTCTAAACGGTAAATTTTTTATAAAAACTGTTAAAGCAATATTGTGTAGATCAATAGTGGCTACAATCTAAAAATATTTTTTAGTATATACGGTGTCCCGAAAAAGTGTCACATCAAAGTCATGTTTTTTCTTATGGAACACCATATATTTAGCAGCAATTTTGAATTCTATGCAAAAAATAAGACCAATTTTCCTAAAGGTTCCCTATATGTAACTATCACAGTTTTTAAGATATTTAGATTTTTTGTCAAATGCAATATTTTTGAAAAGGTTGTTTAATTTTGACGTGCATTGATTGAAAATAAACGTAATGTAATCTGAAATAATCGGATAATGACCTAATCGATTACTGTACTTAGTACTCTTGAACGGTTTACAGGGTGTTCAGAATATGACGCTCTTTTATGAGAACCTGTAAACTGCATTAACTTGATTATTTTAAGTGGAACATACTGTATTTTATTTATTTTTCAGAATGTCATTTTAGTTGTCTTTCAATCCACTGTAGCATTCCGTATATCTAAATGTTAAAATATTGATGTAATATGCAATTTCTTAAATGTTTTGAATTTTTTGTTGAGCCAGGAAGTTTTTGTCGACTAAGGCAGTTAAAATATATTTAATCTATTGACATCGTACATAGGAATAGAATAACCATAAATCAATTTAATAATACAAATGCATAGAGAAAACAAATATGATCGTGTTATAATAAAACAACAAATAAAATCACACACTAGAAATTGGCAACAGCAAAAACAACAACAACAATTATTAGATTATATGTATACTTTTTATTACATCAGGGGCTCAATATGCTGTCCAACGTGTTCAATACAGTGCCTTATTCGGTTGTCGATAGATCTTCGCACATTATGGAGCATATTGGGCGTAATCAAACTAAATGCATTTTTAATCCACAGTTTCATATCGTCTGCAGTTGTAGGCTACTGTAGACGATATTATTTATATAACCCCATTTAAAGAAATCCATTGGAGTTAAATCAGGAGATCTATCCATTTTTCTGGAAATTTTCTATTTAGATAATTTCTCACAGTAACAGAATAGTGAGCTGGCGCGCCGTCCAATTGAATCCACATATTTTGCCGCAGGCTGAGTGGCAGATGATGTAGAAGAGGCCACAAATTGCGTTTTAAGAATCTTAAAAATTTTTGTCCGTTTAAACATCCGTCACAAAAATAAGGTCGAATGACAAAATCGTGAATAATCCCCCCCCCCTCCCTCCCCCCCTCCTCCCAACATTAATACTCCAACGGTTTTTCATATCAATAGTCCGAAACAAGTGTCTATTTTCAGTGTCATAGTAATGAAAATATGATCATTTACTAAGCCATTATTATGAAATGCCGCTTCGGAAAATAAGTGGAGTAAATTTATGTGGGGCACTTTTTTACCATGATACTGCGTTTGTCTCTTAAAGTATTAAACGTAGGTATAGGGAAAGCTATAGCAAAGTTGTAGTATATTAAACTGTGCATTTTGCTGACCAATAATATACAGGGTGTTCTGTTTGAATTAACGGAGATTTTTCATGTTTTCCTTCCTCAAATTTGACAAGATTTTTTGTGTACTCTGTATATAGCAGCTGAGTTTCTGACATAGCATTCTGAAGAGCCATGGTTGCTTAGCATTTGGTCAAAAATATTCTTTCTGTTGATTGGCATAACCAGAGAATTTCCGATATTATAATTACCGGAAATCGAATAAAAAAACATAACAAGCTAAATATCTCAAAAACCGTTAGGTTTTTGGTATGAGTACTATACATAAAGTACCATTTATTTTTCATGGAAATTCAAAATAAATGATAAAAAATATAGGTTTGCATTTAAAAAAATAAAGTTGCTATTCGTCCTGAAGAAATGGAACAGCCTGTATAATCGACATTATCTTCAGTCTGTAGATCTTGAGTTAACTGAACACATCAAAATTAAAAAAAATCAGTTATGCCTCTTATGAACCAATATATTGGACTTCCGCATACTAGGTGGGCACCCTGTATATAAAATAGCTCTATAGCTTTGGCATTTATATAAAATATACTTCGAATTTTATAATTTAGATCGAGGTTGATATTGCACTGCGACCTGATGATCTATTGCGCTCCTTTAAATAATATAGAAGTTCTTCTACAAACTGTGATGGTTTTGAGGAGGATATTTCACCCTTACCAATGATAGCTGTGTCGAAATAACTGGCACGAATTGCTGCAATAGCCGTGCTTAAGGGTACCACGTATGTCGAATTATAAAAGCCTGCAATCGCTATTGTGTTTCAAGTTTGTTCCTAATTGGTTCTATGTAGCATGGTTCTTACTCTGTGCTTATTAAAATTTCCAAAGAATACCGAATAGTGTCTCAGACCAGGAAGATTTTTTCAGAGGGTTGCTCAGAGCTTCTTCTTCCTGTGCTTGAGTTTTATTTTATAGGTGCTCAGCGTTTCTCCGCAATACGGCCCCAGTCCCACAAACCATATTGTCTCTTCATTAACTTTTTAAATGCCACTGATTCCATTGAGAGAAGAGTTTTGCATATAGCTTGTAATCTAACGTAATTTTTAAGGATTTTTTTATCTCGCATGATTCTATCAATTTTAGAGATACCTTAGATTAACTACAAAGAAATTCTCAAAAGGCATTTCTGATATTTAGGTGTTCCAGCTTAATTCGTTACTATCTTCTGATAGTTCTATTTTTTTTACTCATTTTCTTATTATACAAAACACTTGGTATCTTTGTGATCAAAATACAAACGAATAATTTTCCACGAGATTAAATTTAGCAGTACCTAATAGCGCATAAAACAATTCGTACGAACTGAAACGGAAATGTTATTTAGCAGTTAATTTCAGTTTTAATCGGTTGGTCTACTATTGTGGAGATACTCTATTGTACAGCATATGATTTCGTGTTTGAAACTTGATGTTCTGTTAATTTGTTTTACTTTAATAGCTAGCTTTTATCTTTAAATTTGACATTTGATTTGTAATATTAAACTGTAATAATGTAAAAATGAGTTGCCTTCAGTATACAACATTGTTTATTCATCTATAAAATACAGTTAAATAAAGGCATAATGATAGTATTGCGATTTGCTAAATTATCTTATTACAAGAAATTGTGTTGTATTGAAATAATGACGTGGGCTACAATAAATTGAACAACATCAACATCAGCGAATGTGTATTGCTGATGATACTGTAATTATGGCAACCAGTGAGACAAATCTGCAATACAATGTTGACATATGCGTTAACGAACTGGAAAACAAAGGAATGACTATCAATGCCAACATGACAAAAACTATAGTAATAACAAATGATAAAGAAAGAAAAGTAAGAATGTAAATAAGAAATAATACGCTCGAACAAGTGGGAGATATTAAGTACCTAGGAACACGTTTAGACAGCAAGGAAAGTAAGATGAAGAAATCAATAACAGAATAACAAATACAATAAAATTATTCTATTGTATTAAGAATGTTTTCATTAATAAGAAAGAGATAAGTATTAAAACTAAGATGACAGTCTACAAGACAATATTTTTGCGAACTCTGTAATACGGCTGCGAGACATGGGTGCTGGCTGAGAAGAAGCACAAGAAAATACAAGTGGTAGAAATGAAATACCCGAGGAGAGTAACAATAATGGACAAGATAAGAAACGACACCATAAGAGACAGATTGAATATTGGAAGTGCTAGAAAATGTGTTGAGCAATCACAAATGCGATGGTGGGGACATTTGGAACGGCTGGACGGAGGAAGGCAAGTCATGAAAGTGTGGGACGCGAAGAAAATGGGAAAAAGAAGGCGTGGCAAACCTCGTATGACATGGGATAGCGAGATAGCAAGAATTTTGAAGAACAAAGGTTTATCATGGAAGCAGACCGTGATATTAGCAAAGAGCAGGAAGAACTGGAGAAAATTAGTTAAAGAGAATTGAAACAGAAGTCTTTAGACAAAATATCCTCGACACTTCACAGTAAAAGAGTAATTGATTATATATAAAATAATAATAATATACAGTATAAAACACGTAGGAAGTGATCCATTTCTAACATTTTGATAATATTTCTATAGCTTGGAAATTCAGTGTGATTCTATAGGTTCGTTACTTTGTTATAAAAAATGTCACCCTGTTATTATTATTACTGCCAAAATTATATTACAAAATTAATTACGGAAAGTAAAAGCGAAATTAGCTCAATAGATTAATCTGTAATAGAGATCGACCAGTGTTAATTCTAGTGGCATCCTATAAAATATAGAAATTTGGTTGTATTGTAAAATATCTCTTGTGCACACGAAGTAGAAACAACTTGATATGTCACTTTAAAAATAGTGTTTAAATAAAACGGGAAGCCTTAATTGAAGCCTAATGCTTAATTGTTTTAAATGCCGTTATTTATTCGTATTTTAGTTAGTAATGTTAAGGTCTAAAAATGTTATAGCTACCCAACCGTTTCTAAGTTACTGTGCTAGTTATGCTTTCAATAGTTTGATTAAGTGTTTGAAAAACAAATAGATTTGTAATTATACAAAGTATTTAACTAGCGTTAACACTTCATGCTCTTGCGTGCAGAAACTTCTTATCCTTTGATTTTGTTAGGCAGTATACTTCAGCTTATCTGAGTGCTGTCTGAGATTTCAAAAGTTTTGATTATTCCCTTAGAAGGTTTGAATAAAGACTAATATGAACCAATTGGGAGCACTTAAAAAATAGCACAATTTAAAGTTCATTGCTGGTGATATCGGGCAAATTCCTAACAATAATTGACTACATCTAATTGATTATAATGTTATTGGTAATGTCATATCTCCTTATAGCATGCATTTAGATAAAAATACGAACAACTATGTTGTGTGAGTAACTTGTTGCATAAAAGGATAATAACAAAGCAAAGGTCTGTACTAAAAGAACACATGAGTACTTAAACAAGTTTGAAACTGTAGAGATAATCTGAATGAAACTATATCAACGTAAGGCGAAGCAAAGGAAAAGTATAACAGAAAATAAAAATCGGTTACCAATACTATATAATGTTCAGGCAAACTGCAGAGAAACTAAACGGGTTACATAAATTTTATAAACACAAGGATAGAAATGTAAATTCTGCAAGCAAACTGTGGTATATTGAGGAATGTATGGAAGATTTTAGTATCAAATAACTAATCTTATCTAATGATTTTTTCAAAAATATAAAAAATTTTGGAAGTGTATTACCATTGGTAATGGTTCACATTTGCAGAATTTTTAGCATAAATAAATAGCATAAATGATATTAAAAAGTTAAATTTGTTTTCAATATAAGTATGCTAGGTGTATGTTCTTTCAGTTGCGTTATTTAATTCGTATTGTACCACAACCTTAAAATGAAATAGTTCTTTCCAAATTTGATCTGCATGCTATTGGTGGTATGTTAATTCTTATAGCTGTGTTATGTGTGCACAGAGAATTATATCTCATACATTTCTTATTACTTTATATCAAGATGGTATTACATGCTTTAGTGTGCTTCATTGTAGAGATAATCACTTTTACACAATTGTGTTTAAAAATTGTACTAATATATAATTTAGACACATTTTGCCATCAATATTTAAGTTTCTTAAAAAGTAGCAAAGTAATTAATTGCCTGTTACCTTTCTACGCCCATTTTTAAAGAAAGCATTTGCCAAAATTCTTAATTGGATTACTATTGATACTAGAATTTCACATACATTACTATAATGAATTGGGTTGCTCAAAGAAAATCTTGGGGCAGCGAGCAACAAAAGCAAAAAGATGCAAAACGCGTTATTGGAGCATTTTTGACCAAGAATGAATTAAAAATCACTCTTTGCTAGTAATAAATCTTGTTATTGATGCGTACTGCTAATAAGAAGATATATTGATTTTATTAGGTACGTACAGTAATTTTGATTATTGGTCTGATTGTATAGTTTATTCTGCGTACTTAACAACATTTATGTTGTTAATTCAAATACTGAACGTTACTGTTCACTAATTCACGTGATAAATGTTAACGTCGTGCAGTTTGACCGTATTTGCGCTTTCACTTCATTTTCTTGTTTACAGGTTTGGATCTTCGGTGATCTGTGGTGTAAAATGTGGCTCGCATTGGACGTGTGGATGTGTACTGCATCCATTCTAAATCTCTGTGCTATATCCCTAGACCGCTACGTAGCCGTTACGAGACCAATCTCTTATCCGAGTATCATGTCTCCCTCGCGGGCGAAAATGCTTATCGCCGGGCTCTGGGTGCTCAGTTTCGTTATCTGTTTCCCACCCTTGGTGGGATGGAGAGACTCCAAGGTGAGTGTCAAATTGTTATTCTTTTTGCGTACCATTCTCGGTCTCTTATGTGCTTAGAATTTTCTAGATTCAGAAACAATTAAAAGAAGGTGTATGTAACTACCATACTCGCCCTATGTTCTGTGCACGTAAAATATAGTATATATCTAGTGTTACTTCTTGCTTAATATATGTATATAATGCGTGAAATTTTAAGTATAATTCACTATCATCTCTCTCCATTACTTGCTTGATACAGATTATTTATCGTAAAAGTGGCAAAACTATCACAACGATTTTAAATAGATTATAGTTTTAATAAACTAAGTTTTTACTCTATTAGCTTAGTAATTGGTAACAGACGACATAACTGGTGATTTACATTTATAAAAATTAAAATGAGGTAGGAGTAGAAGAAAATTTTAAGTTAGTAAGAACAAAGCATGTGAAAAGAACTAACCGAGTACAAATGAATTTGAACAACTATACGTATAACAGTAAAACAGTAAAAAATTATAGTCGACAGGACGTGGTGAAAGGAACAACAGAAACAAGAATGCGTGTGACAAACAGTGCATTTAGATCCATAGTTTGTCATAGAACGCCAATCATTAGCGAAAAAGGATCACCTAAAGGCACTTAATATCTGTATACAGCCATGACCAATATGTTTTGTAGATTTCCGTCTTTGTGCCATCTCTTAAACGATTACTAAATGTGAGTTTATATTTTACTAAATATTTATACAAGCAACCGTTAGTTAACAGTGCTCTTCTCTACCAACAGTCCTTACTCTTCCAAGAGACACTAAAGATAAAATATTAACAGTTTACATTACATTTATTAGGGGTGTAAGTGTGTTAAGAACTCTATGGCTTTGTTACTTATGTATATTAATTGTATCCAAACAGAAAATCGTACGTATGGATAATCAATAAGCACAACGCAATGGTTCTAAGGTTAGCACAACGCAATGGTTCTAAGGTTTTGTACACATTGATTTATCAAGTAATTAGTAATAATTATCTACATAAATAGTAACTACGCACCTTTTTTTGTATTTCAAATTGTTTATATTTAGCCGATATTACAACCATATTTATATGATTAACGCCATTTTTATCTTCAAATGTTAACTTCTTTGGTGGATTTCTAGTAATCGATACTACAACGGTTGACCATTAAGAAATACGCGTCAGATTTCCTTTAATATCTAATATTTATTTCCTGAACTGCGGAAACACAAATGATGACAATTTCGTCCCAGAAAATCGAGCTTTTGTGAACGTTGTATAGGTAAGGGTGCATATTTCTTTCGCATTATTATTCGCATATATGTACATGTATCATTAGGCCATACTTGTTATGCTCTGCCGGTTGCTTTTGTGTATAGCTAAAGGTGAAATAGCAAAATAGTCGTCTCAAATCTTTTGTGAAGAGTTTGAATTGTTTAGTTTAATCGCCACATATGCCTAGGAAAGTCGAGTTTCGCTTCTTATGATGAGTTTTTAAAAGTAATTGTCCGCAAACATTTCCTACAACAAAAACAAATAGAAAATCTTAAGAAATTATTGTTTTCGAGTCACTTTCCTTAATGATGATCTACTTTTAGACTTTACCTTTGCTTGAAGTACTTTGTTTTGTTTATTTGTTGTTGTGATATTTGCCACTGTTGTGTGAAAACTATTATCCCTAAACATTTGCCGTATTCATTGATCAAGAAATGCTCAAATGTAAGATCAAATGGCGCATTGAATACTTTAAGGTTGACTTTTATGTCAAATGCTAACTTATTTGTCAGCAACTAACCTGGAATACACATCTGCGAAAAACCTGGGTCTTAGAGTAGGAATACAAGCGCAATTTGAACTTGTCTAACTGGGACAATGGTCGCCCTCTTATATCTGATTCCCTTACATGCGATTATGGACGCCATAATGGTTTTTCCAAAATTCTACAAAAATTAGGAGAGCTGGCAAAACTAACAAATATTGACTAGAAGTTTTAAGTAGTAATCCAAGACAGTCAGTCAGTAGTCAAGAGAGTTCTGCAAAGCTAAATTATAGAACCCGTTTGTACGGTGGTAGACAGAAAGATCCAAAACAGATACAGAAACAGAGTAAACATTTACGGGTCGAGATATAAAATGTCCATATAGTTATGTGGTTAGGTATAAGGTTAACAATATTTCAAGCGAAAATATCCGTTATGGTACATTGTGACTAGCAAAGTTTGAAAAGTCTCTACCAAAGCAGATGCCAAACACTAGGAGCATGCAACTTGGAGTCTAATCTAATTTGGGGCTATCGACTTACCATCGAAGCCTCGACAAAGAGAAACACAGTTATTCTGATCTGCGTGTCAGGCCACTGAGGATGTGAGGGCAGCAAAACTGCAGAACGCATGCGCCATTTTCCGGTCTTACCAAAAGCCATGTAGAAGCTTGTTTGCAACAGTAGTGGTCCATTCCAAATTTAAGACAAGGAGGAAAGTTTACCACTGTTTTGGCCACAGCTAAATCGCTAAATGCTGCTAGCCATGGCCCTTGTAGATATCACGTTAAGAAAATTGGCAGCTTTGCTAGCAATAAATGTCGATTTTGTTCACCACAGCGGAACACTATAGGAACAATATGTGCAGTTGCGAGGTTGCAACAAATGCACTTAAAGAGGGTCGATGTTCTAGCCACTGGAACTACAAGATTAAGAATATTCACGACAGATCACACTGGTGCTATGTAGTGAAGAAAAGCGTTAGGTTATTTAAAAAATATAGATAGATAAAGACGTTGTTCTAACTTGAAGCAAAAATTCCTTCTGTATCAAAGAATACACTGAAAATATAACCAAACAAAAGACTGTGAATTTCTGTGGTAGATAAACGTCAATTAAAGATTGGCCGCAAAATAAAATTTGCGTTGTAGAGGCTCATCCAGATGTACACTGGGTTGATTTAAAACCCACTCACCGGACAAGCGACATGGACCTAACGGCGCACACAAAAACTTTCTACATTTAACTGGATATTTGTAGTAATAAAGCGATTTGCTTATGAACTGGTACGCACACATTTAAAGTAGCTACAAAAGTATATTCCTTTAATATCTGTATTATTACATAGTATAACGTTTGCCAACACCCATTAATAACACATAAACACAAATAAAATAATTATTGTATTTCTCCTAACTTAGCTGATTCTAATAATGGGATACAAATTAATCTTAGAACCATAAGAAAAATTATTTATCAAAACTGTTATTAGACAGGAATCTAGGTTCACTTTAAGTTTGTTGCGTTAAAAAGCCTAATTTTATTCCCGAATTAATTAACACACAGTAAACAAATAATAATTTATTTCAAATAATAAGGAAGGTAAACAAAAAGACAGTCAAACTACAACAAATTAATACAATTTAATTCTGTAGTTTTAACTGAAACTGAAATAGTACGAAAATCCTTACTCATACAATTTTTTAATGGCATAAATACTTCGAAATATAGAGAAACTGTATGCGCTTGTGATTGAACTATATGTTAAAATCGCATTACGAAATTATCGATTTAAGAATATATAAATGATCCCTTGCATTAAATATAATTGTTTAGTTACATATGAAACTCAAATTATACAAAAAACCTTACTCATACAATTTTTTAATTACATAAATACTTAGAAATATAGTGAAAATGTAGGCGACAGCGATTTAACCATATTTATTTATTTCAAAACATGTTAAGATCGTATTACAAAATTATCAATTTAGGAATATATAAATGAGTAATTTACATAGTTGACCATATCATTACCACTTCGCATCCGGATATCGCTGTAAAGCATACTTTTATCGAGTTTTATGGCACTTCGAGTCGGTTTTAAATCAACCCACTGTACATATCCGCGACAAGAACGTATATACATATATATGTACTAGTATCTCACATGTAGTAGTATCATCACAACGTCGGAGGTACATCCGAGTTCTTCATTTGCTTTATGTACTAGATACATACCAAAATGGCGATAGCATACAACACCGAGTTAATTAGATTCTTCAATATCTTGTGAAAAGCCCCTTACTAGAGACTTGCTAGAAGAATTACTTCCTTTCTTTTCTATTTTACGTTTGCTTGCATAGTTGGTAATTCTATTTCGTTGTGTATATTTGCTTATTTTTAGTTTGTTTCTAAATATAATGCACAATGGTCGGAAAATAGCTTGTTTTCTACTATTCATTATGTGTGCAATACTATTATGTAGTAATCAAGGAAGACCTACAAAGCACTATATTTTATAAAAGAGCTATAGCGTATAGTTTGACTTATATGTATTATTTAGAGGCTTTGGGAATGTATTTATAGAAGTTTAAGTACCGCTTATATTATGGTAATATTCATTCTGTAAGCAAAACAGCGAATACATTTTGCTCAACAAACTTTATGTTCAACCTAAAAAAGGTAACCTCGTCTCCAGGAGAACTTCGTGCTGTGTATGTTTATGTATATGCCAGTATGCATTTATCTGTTTTGCATAGTATGTATCTAGGTCACTCAACAAGTCTGTGGTTGATGTATACTCAATTGGGGAAAAGCGTCGATGCGAAGCAAAATAGAAAAGGATTTGTAGATGCACGTACATACATACCTACCTCTTTCGTATTGTATGTTGAAAAACGTTTGCAAGTATTATTATATTTCCTGTAGTTATAAAAGAAGCAGAACAAAACGTAATTACTATTGATACTATTGATAGAAGAAAGAAAAACTGCATGCAGGTGTATTACATAAGTATGATATTTCTTAAAGGTTAATTGTGGATGTAGTATACAGAATATATTAGTATTTTACGTCATTTATATAATATCTTCTCAACATGATTTACTGTACTACACACGCCGCATTACTCGGGAAATATAATGATGCAGCTCTAATCGATAAATGTATGTAGAGTAAATTGTATGTACATCTATAAAGTAATTCTGAGTATATCATATCAAATGTGGATTCCATATTATGATGTCATTAGGGTTCCGATAATGGGTATGTGACAGCATCTACATATGTAAAGTTTAGATTTACGTACATAAATTGGTATGCGTAAAGAGAACGAATATTCTTCGTCATTCACGAAAGGATTCTCAACTAAGAGAATCTGCTGTGCCTAAAATACATTGTTCATAACTATCTTACATTTTTATAATCTACCGCTTTAATCATTTATAGAAGTATTCGTTGGCGCTTAGATTGAGTAGTGTATTCTGTAGTAGTTACTAAGTGTTTTCACTTATGATGTAGTTCTCCCATCAGGGCCATTAACTGAAATAAAATAATTGGTTCGTCGACGTGAACAATAGGAAGAATTATTCAAAAGTGAAATGCAGTATAAAACAACAACGAATAAAATGTCTACTCTTGGTAAGAAAAGACAAGATCAAAGTGTATCTGAAGTTTCCGGGAGTATCAAATAAGAATAGTGCCTAATATGATCCATGAATTAGAGAGAACAGACGGGCGATAAGTTACGCTCTCAGCTCTTCATTAATAGGTGCTCGATGAATTGGAACGGGAAAGGATCAAATACATCATTCAAAACAATTTTAGTAGATTAGATTTGGGGTTTTGATGTATGTACACAGAATAAAAGCAAGTAGTAATAGAATAAATATACGCGCGATATATGATTAAGAATTAATTACTTACAAAGGATTAAACGTTTTCGTGAAAAAAATCGATTCATTGTATATATAGATCAGACTTACATTTGCAGTGGCCTCTGAAGATGTGGAGTGATGAAAATACACAAGGTCTAACATATCTAATCCATCTACAAGACCTCGAGCTATTCAAAAGTTATAAGAGCCAATATAAGTATAACGTACTATGAGAAAATTCTACAACCCTAGGGTCACAGTTTCGAGACTTCCGCCGTATCACTCGGATCTAAATCCAATTGAGTTGATCCCGGCTTGTGAGGTTGTGAGAGCAGAACTGTATAGAATGACTTTATTAAGTAAGTTGTAAGTAGGTATGTTGTACTGCGTGTCCCCCTTTTTAAGACATGAGGTCAATGCATAGATAGGTACTGAAAGATAATGATCTTACAGTTAGTTTTGTTCACAACTTTTTTAGAAATGCGTGGTATGCTACTGGATTTTTCGATGGGTAACTGAAAATCAACACACAGTATTAAAAATTAAACCCAAAGCAGGATAACTGCTGAACATTGATACCCAAAGGTGTCAGAAGAATTTTGTAGAACGTGAGCCTATATGGCTTTTCAACTTTAACCAGTTTAATCTTAAAATGAAATTAGAATTATTGCACAGAAACACGCGGAAAGTTAGTGTCGGCGTCCTGCAAAAGAAGTGGAATTTTTTGCAAAACATTTAAATTTTGCGTATGTAAATTTAAACAAAGATTGGGGCGCCTCATATATTGCGACAAAACGCTTTTTCTCAACTTTACATGACACGAGAAAATTGGAATGACATTCCATTGGGACAGGCGCTGGTCCGGAAAAATTAACGCGTATAAGCATTCAAATTAATGCCGAGAAATATGTCCATACTTTGGATATTGTTTTGCTTCCTGGCATGATATTGATTTATCCTGTATTAGTGAAAACTTGTTATATGTATATTTCCTGCTATAGTTTTAGAATCATACTTATTTTTATACATATATTTATCAAATTTTGTATTTGCTTTAAAGTTTACCGTGATCGCTAACTTAGAAAATTCTTTGATAGTGAATATTTGCCTTTTCAATAGTCATTTAAAAATATTTTAGTGAGAATCGTTTTGTTACAAATCATATTTTTAGTATTATATCGATGTATTTAGTCAACGCAACAATTCGGAAAATAATCGCGGGTGGGAGTAGAGGAGACCCTAACACCCGACTTTTTATTTGACACGGATCTCGAAAGCGTTTCAAGTAGTAATACATATGTACATTAAAAAAAGAGTGTAAAATTAATAATAGGACTATTACCTATAGGAATCTTGGACACGGCATTGGTCCGCTACTTGGCGGATAGCACTATACTAAGGTCAGATATTTGAAGTAAGTCTAATATTAAAATTGTAGGTGTAGGAAATAGCATAATTCACCCATTAAGCATAGTACAAATTAATATTGACATGGAAGGTATTATTTTCCCTGCAGAAGTAATCGTTGGTTTAGTGGTAAACTTATTTTAGGCTATAAATTTATAAAAGAAAACGGGATTGTAATAGATTCAACAATAAATAAAATGCCCAATGGGGCCAATACGAAAATTCAAAGATGTTTTTGAGGAATTTAGAGCACATGCTACCGGAACTATTTTTAAAACACCTTCTGATTATGCTGCAGCTGCATTGATCGGCTGTGACTTTAAAGCAAATATATATATTTTAATGAGTTTTTTTTTTAATTTTATAAAGTCGAAAACGATGTACCTACTACCCAA
>SMLS01076578.1:0-18425 GCA_004785975.1 Popillia japonica
TAGACCTGTTACCATTGGTACCAGCAATAACGGCCTCCGTTGTGCCAACGCAGCGCTCCAATACAATGTTGTAGGTTGCTCCTACTCATTGCATAGGCTGCAAATAGGTTCATCTTTGGAGATGCCAAGTTGATGCAGGTACTCTCTTAGACAGTTGTGTCCTGTTAATAGACTTGTCACTGTTCTAAGGTGTGCTCGGTTAAGATTTAGCACGTCTGCTGGAAAGGCTGTCCCATCATCGGTTTGCTGTGTAACTGCATTTCAATGTTATTCCGCTGTACCTACCCAATGTGTTTTTGTAATCCACACAGCCACTGTAGGACGTATTACAGTATTAGTTATTGTCAGACCCGGTTCTGGTACATTGAATGTTGTTGCATAGTCTTCTCTTGTTAGCTTGTTTGCGAATTCATTATTTGGTATGCCCTTATGCCCCAATACCCACATCAAAGTTACGTTTTGCCATGATTTTTAGGTTTTCCAGGCTGTCTCAAGCTACTTTTGTGAGGTTATCTGATAGAATGTTAATGTTCTTAGACCCGCTTGACTGTCCGATAGGATATGGACCAGCCGACCCTTAGGTGATTTTTCCAATGCGCTGCAGACACATCTCTATTGCTGGTGGTATATTGCCCTAGTGCCATATATTGTCCTTGATTCAAGCTTTCACCATATATATACACCTGCGCCAGGACCTGTCGTTCTTTATGACCCTTTTGCTTACCAGATCTGGGATCTAGAGTTGTATAGGGGAGGGAATAATTATGTCAATTTCGATTACTACTAAAATGTAGCCATCATGTAAAAGTATTATACATTTGTGTTTTTCCCAAAAAGAAATATATTTGTCGCTCTATATAGATATAACTTGATTCATGAATCCAGTGACTCTTAACGTTTCGTATTTTTCTTAACTTGCAGAGTTTATGCCAGAATGCCAAATTTAGGGATACAATCAATGTCAATGTGTGAAATGTAGAATGTTGTATTACGCAGAAATTTTTGCACGTGAAAAATAAATATTTCATCCATGAAGGTTGCAGTTTAATTTTTAGCATCAGAGCATCAGAATTGAATTCTGCAATGTTACTATGTTTGTTTGAAATGTCGATTTTATGCTGAGAAATATTTCATTTCGCATACTTACGAAATAGTGTAATCGCTAGGTGTACTAACGGAAACAGGCAAGTGGTGGTGACCAAATTAAATGAAAGTTGGTGGGTTTATAGAATGGCGCTGACTTTTTAGCTACAAATTAAATTGTTTTTTGATTTTTCGCCAAATTCTTGTAATTCGGTTAATTTTGCTTCTACGTTATAATAGATAACTAGACAAATATCATATTGTTCTGTAATTCATAATTCTTGCTCTGGTTCTACTAGCACCCATAATATATATGCAAATAAAATCAAAATAGAATTTGCGATAGATAAGTCGAAACATTCAAATATTGTTATAACTGGACTGTGGCCTTTTGATATATATTTGCCGGAATAAGTAAATTAAATTCTGTGACATATGAAGCTAAAAAGTTTTGTTTCAATTACTTGTACTTTAGTTTGTAGGATAAATCTTCCGAATTTGAAATTTATATACGAAAACTATTACGCAGTTAGTATTTAATGCCTGTATCATTAATGTTGTAGGGAAATGCATCTAACTTTCAACATTTTTTTCTCTTAAGCTATAAATTAGAAACTTAAAAGTCATTAATAATATGGAACCCTCTGGCTCAAATGGCAAAATAGTTCTTTTGAAACTTTGTTGAGGCATTTTTAAATACGCGATAACCGAATCCGCGCAGAATGTCATTTATGTTACACACAAGACGTTATTACGCGGAGTAATTTATGCAGTTTAATATTAGTTCTTGAAAGTTATAAATCTTCGTTCTTGAAATTTACCAACTGCAACACTAAGTTTTTCGTCGAGCAAACATACGTCAGCTAGAAAAGCGTATCGGCATTAGAAAGAGATGTAGTAGCACGGCAATGCCGATTACAAGGTAAATAGCCTAGTGCTTTGGATTCCGGTATGTTTTAAGCAGCAGTTTCACATAGCAGTTCACTGCTATGACAGGTAAATTTTAAGTGGGGGATACCTGAAACTGTTATAGCAGTATTGTTATGTTATGTTTGACAACATTTTCAAAAATGTTTCGAAGTGAACTTTTATGAAATGGCAGCGACTAATGTCTATGTAATTTCTTGAATTTACGTTTGACGTAGTTTTCTGTGAAATTATTACATATCGTTGGCTTAATAAGAAAATTGCCTAACTCCATTTCATGAAATTTTACAGGAGAGCTAAAAACGTTTAATTTTGTGGATTTCTCTTACCTATGTATGTGTTATCTTGATACTTATTTTGGCACAGTTTTTCGAAGTCTATAAATAAATTAAAAAAAAAAAATTTGAAAAAAAATAATTGAGTTAAGCATATTTCCATATAATTTTCAGATTTCTATGGCAATTAGGCAAATTGTTAACTTACCTGATGAAAAGTTTAACTAATAATAAAAACTTATTTTTGTTTTATAACTTATCGCAATAGGTTCAAGTATTGTATGTATTTTAACTGAAAATATTCTGAAATAATATTATTTATAGTAATTTACGGGGTGTATTTGAAATAAAAGTAAAAAATATTGAGAATGGTAAGATGCAAGTATGGCTCACATAATCTTGATATAATGCGGATTTAGGCAGTTTTCTGGCGCTTTTTTACTGACGTAAGTTAGGCAGATTTCTGTTTCGTCATTTATGAGCGTACACAATTTATTTTGATATAGGTAGTTTTCTGAATCGATAGCCACTCATATTAGGATACCAATGGCACTAGAATCCTAATTTTACTAAAAGTGAAGTTAGGCAATTTTCTTATTAAGCCGACGATATGTATACAGGTACCGGCGGGCTCCTATTGTCACCCGACATTGCACGAACAAGCGCGGCAAGTAATTGGGAGATAGGCGATGTGCGGGTGTTCCTTTCAGCCACTTCATCATTATATGCATCTTGGACGGATATTTAACGTTTGCAAGTATGATAAATAATGTTTTATCGTTAGTTACAGTTAGTTATAGTGAATTGTACTGTAGACTGCTCACAGTATATCGCGACAATCACCCAGTAACTTCACGAGCTCGTACAATATCGGAAATCGGGTGACCATAGAAGCCTGTATATTATTATACATACACGTCATCTGATCCAGTTCCTGCCAGTTGGCTGCCTTTCGTTGGACCTGATTTTTGTGCGAGGATGATTTTATGTTTCACAAACATTCATTCAATCGATATAAGTCAATGAAATATAATATTCTTTCATCTGACAACGCTATGCGTTTCACACATTTTCCAGATTTCGCCATTTTGTTAACGATAGTTTCGCTATTGCTTTATGAAAAGTGGAAATATTTCTACTTATAGCAGTAGCTGCGATCAACTGCTATAACACTCAACTGCTATTGATGTAGAGTGTTATACATCGATATTCACAGGACAGTATAGCGACGGCCATCAAACAGTCGCTGCTACAGCAGTCAACTGTTATGTGAAACTGCCGCTTTAGTCGAAAAACGATTTGTTTAGTTCACAAGTAGATAAATGTGTTGATATCACACACTGTTATTGTGAGTAAGGTATCTTTTTGCAAGAATTAGGTAATCTTCTTTTGTTTTTCGTGTTTCCTGCAGATTTTTATTTATATTTTCCTTTACGCCCTACAAATATTATCTTCGGTGTTGCATTGGAAATATAATAAAACAATTACAACAATATAATAAAACAATTAAAACGAATACTAGGAACACATCTGGTCTTTTATATAAATCAACAAATTTAGGATTACAAATATGCACTTATTGAACAAAACAAAAAGCAGAAGCGCTTTTAGAGCTAAGAAGATATATTTTATGATTTGAGTTAAACAATCTATTACAATCATTGACTTCCCGTGTTGATAATGAGCTAGCTCCCAATTCCACTGCACTATCCTGAGATTTTATTCGTACGGAACACGTTAATCAAAAAGTCAATTACAGCACAGATACATTTTCTTCCTAGACACATTATAAATTCTTGCTTGTTTGATATGGTTCAGGGCAGATGGGACTCACTTTAAATATTAGTATTTAATGCCATCTCTCCCGGCGCCTCCGCCAACTTTACGATGCCTTATTATAGTGGTAATTATTTAGCAAAATGTGATGTACTAAATGTTGTATTGAAAACTTTTCAAAACAACATGGTAGTGTCAAACTTTTACCTGGGAAGATATTCTTACTATTTTAAAATACCAACTAACATTATTGTAGTTCTATTAACTGCACTAAAAGTAGCATGTAGTAAATTTTATTTTATAAATAGATTTAGCCTATAGATACATACCTATATAAATAAGAACGAATGAAACTTCAATATCTTACATATCTACACAAGCAGAGAAAATTAGTAAAGGACTGGCGTGTTCAATACATATACGACTACACTGTCTTACTTGACTAGTCGGTTCTTCTTACTAAAAGAAATTAAAATAAAACGTGCTTGCAAAAAAGTATAATTGTGTTTGATTTATTTTTGCCACTGTTTCCTGAAATAATGTTGCCGGCTATTGGGATATACAAGGTGTTTCACCGGTAAAGGGACGGTCTTCTGTGTCTAAACGGTAAATTTTTTATAAAAACTGTTAAAGCAATATTGTGTAGATCAATAGTGGCTACAATCTAAAAATATTTTTTAGTATATACGGTGTCCCGAAAAAGTGTCACATCAAAGTTATGTTTTTTTCTTATGGAACACCATATATTTAGCAGCAATTTTGAATTCTATGCAAAAAATAAGACCAATTTTCCTAAAGGTTCCCTATATGTAACTATCACAGTTTATAAGATATTTAGATTTTTTGTCAAATGCAATATTTTTGAAAAGGTTGTTTAATTTTGACGTGCATTGATTGAAAATAAACGTAATGTAATCTGAAATAATCGGATAATGACCTAATCGATTACTGTACTTAGTACTCTTGAACGGTTTACAGGGTGTTCAGAATATGACGCTCTTTTATGAGAACCTGTAAACTGCATTAACTTGATTATTTTAAGTGGAACATCCTGTATTTTATTTATTTTTCAGAATGTCATTTTAGTTGTCTTTCAATCCACTGTAGCATTCCGTATATCTAAATGTTAAAATATTGATGTAATATGCAATTTCTTAAATGTTTTGAATTTTTTGTTGAGCCAGGAAGTTTTTGTCGACTAAGGCAGTTAAAATATATTTAATCTATTGACATCGTACATAGGAATAGAATAACCATAAATCAATTTAATAATACAAATGCATAGAGAAAACAAATATGATCGTGTTATAATAAAACAACAAATAAAATCACACACTAGAAATTGGCAACAGCAAAAACAACAACAACAATTATTAGATTATATGTATACTTTTTATTACATCAGGGGCTCAATATGCTGTCCAACGTGTTCAATACAGTGCGGTGTTCGGTTGTCGAAAGATCTTCGCACATTATGGAGCATATTGGGCGTAATCAAACTAAATGCATTTTTAATCCACAGTTTCATATCGTCTGCAGTTGTAGGCTACTGTAGACGATATTATTTATATAACCCCATTTAAAGAAATCCATTGGAGTTAAATCAGGAGATCTATCCATTTTTCTGGAAATTTTCTATATAGATAATTTCTCACAGTAACAGAATAGTGAGCTGGCGCGCCGTCCAATTGAATCCACATATTTTGCCGCAGGCTGAGTGGCAGATGATGTAGAAGAGGCCACAAATTGCGTTTTAAGAATCTTAAAAAATTTTGTCCGTTTAAACATCCGTCACAAAAATAAGGTCGAATGACAAAATCGTGAATAATCCCCCCCCCCTCCCTCCCCCCCTCCTCCCAACATTAATACTCCAACGGTTTTTCATATCAATAGTCCGAAACAAGTGTCTATTTTCAGTGTCATAGTAATGAAAATATGATCATTTACTAAGCCATTATTATGAAATGCCGCTTCGTCGGAAAATAAGTGGAGTAAATTTATGTGGGGCACTTTTTTACCATGATACTGCGTTTGTCTCTTAAAGTATTAAACGTAGGTATAGGGAAAGCTATAGCAAAGTTGTAGTATATTAAACTGTGCATTTTGCTGACCAATAATATACAGGCTGTTCTGTTTGAATTAACGGAGATTTTTCATGTTTTCCTTCCTCAAATTTGACAAGATTTTTTGTGTACTCTGTATATAGCAGCTCAGTTTCTGACATAGCATTCTGAAGAGCCATGGTTGCTTAGCATTTGGTCAAAAATATTCTTTCTGTTGATTGGCATAACCAGAGAATTTCCGATATTATAATTACCGGAAATCGAATAAAAAAACATAACAAGCTAAATATCTCAAAAACCGTTAGGTTTTTGGTATGAGTACTATACATAAAGTACCATTTATTTTTCATGGACATTCAAAATAAATGATAAAAAATATAGGTTTGCATTTAAAAAAATAAAGTTGCTATTCGTCCTGAAGGAATGGAGCAGCCTGTATAATCGAGATTATCTTCAGTCTGTAGATCTTGAGTTAACTGAACACATCAAAATTAAAAAAAATCAGTTATGCCTCTTATGAACCAATATATTGGACTTCCGCATACTAGGTGGGCACCCTGTATATAAAATAGCTCTATAGCTTTGGCATTTATATAAAATATACTTCGAATTTTATAATTTAGATCGAGGTTGATATTGCACTGCGACCTGATGATCTATTGCGCTCCTTTAAATAATATAGAAGTTCTTCTACAAACTGTGATGGTTTTGAGGAGGATATTTCACCCTTACCAATGATAGCTGTGTCGAAATAACTGGCACGAATTGCTGCAATAGCCGTGCTTAAGGGTACCACGTATGTCGAATTATAAAAGCATGCAATCGCTATTGTGTTTCAAGTTTGTTCCTAATTGGTTCTATGTAGCATGGTTCTTGCTCTGTGCTTATTAAAATTTCCAAAGAATACCGAATAGTGTCTCAGACCAGGAAGATTTTCTCAGAGGGTTGCTCAGAGCTTCTTCTTCCTGTGCTTGAGTTTTATTTTATAGGTGCTCAGCGTTTCTCCGCAATACGGCCCCAGTCCCACAAACCATATTGTCTCTTCATTAACTTTTTCAATGCCACTGATTCCATTGAGAGAAGAGTTTTGCATATAGCTTGTAATCTAACGTAATTTTTAAGGATTTTTTTATCTCGCATGATTCTATCAATTTTAGAGATACCTTAGATTAACTACAAAGAAATTCTCAAAAGGCATTTCTGATATTTAGGTGTTCCAGCTTAATTCGTTACTATCTTCTGATAGTTCTATTTTTTTTACTCATTTTCTTATTATACAAAACACTTGGTATCTTTGTGATCAAAATACAAACGAATAATTTTCCACGAGATTAAATTTAGCAGTACCTAATAGCGCATAAAACAATTCGTACGAACTGAAACGGAAATGTTATTTAGCAGTTAATTTCAGTTTTAATCGGTTGGTCTACTATTGTGGAGATACTCTATTGTACAGCATATGATTTCGTGTTTGAAACTTGATGTTCTGTTAATTTGTTTTACTTTAATAGCTAGCTTTTATCTTTAAATTTGACATTTGATTTGTAATATTAAACTGTAATAATGTAAAAATGAGTTGCCTTCAGTATACAACATTGTTTATTCATCTATAAAATACAGTTAAATAAAGGCATAATGATAGTATTGCGATTTGCTAAATTATCTTATTACAAGAAATTGTGTTGTATTGAAATAATGACGTGGGCTACAATAAATTGAACAACATCAACATCAGCGAATGTGTATTGCTGATGATACTGTAATTATGGCAACCAGTGAGACAAATCTGCAATACAATGTTGACATATGCGTTAACGAACTGGAAAACAAAGGAATGACTATCAATGCCAACATGACAAAAACTATAGTAATAACAAATGATAAAGAAAGAAAAGTAAGAATGTAAATAAGAAATAATACGCTCGAACAAGTGGGAAATATTAAGTACCTAGGAACACGTTTAGACAGCAAGGAAAGTAAGATGAAGAAATCAATAACAGAATAACAAATACAATAAAATTATTCTATTGTATTAAGAATGTTTTCATTAATAAGAAAGAGATAAGTATTAAAACTAAGATGACAGTCTACAAGACAATATTTTTGCGAACTCTGTAATACGGCTGCGAGACATGGGTGCTGGCTGAGAAGAAGCACAAGAAAATACAAGTGGTAGAAATGAAATACCCGAGAAGAGTAACAATAATGGACAAGATAAGAAACGACACCATAAGAGACAGATTGAATATTGGAAGTGCTAGAAAATGTGTTGAGCAATCACAAATGCGATGGTGGGGACATTTGGAACGGCTGGACGGAGGAAGGCAAGTCATGAAAGTGTGGGACGCGAAGAAAATGGGAAAAAGAAGGCGTGGCAAACCTCGTATGACATGGGATAGCGAGATAGCAAGAATTTTGAAGAACAAAGGTTTATCATGGAAGCAGGCCGTGATATTAGCAAAGAGCAGGAAGAACTGGAGAAAATTAGTTAAAGAGAATTGAAACAGAAGTCTTTAGACAAAATATCCTCGACACTTCACAGTAAAAGAGTAATTGATTATATATAAAATAATAATAATATACAGTATAAAATACGTAGGAAGTGATCCATTTCTAACATTTTGATAATATTTCTATAGCTTGGAAATTCAGTGTGATTCTATAGGTTCGTTACTTTGTTATAAAAAATGTCACCCTGTTATTATTATTACTGCCAAAATTATATTACAAAATTAATTACGGAAAGTAAAAGCGAAATTAGCTCAATAGATTAATCTGTAATAGAGATCGACCAGTGTTAATTCTAGTGGCATCCTATAAAATATAGAAATTTGGTTGTATTGTAAAATATCTCTTGTGCACACGAAGTAGAAACAACTTGATATGTCACTTTAAAAATAGTGTTTAAATAAAACGGGAAGCCTTAATTGAAGCCTAATGCTTAATTGTTTTAAATGCCGTTATTTATTCGTATTTTAGTTAGTAATGTTAAGGTCTAAAAATGTTATAGCTACCCAACCGTTTCTAAGTTACTATGCTAGTTATGCTTTCAATAGTTTGATTAAGTGTTTGAAAAACAAATAGATTTGTAATTATACAAAGTATTTAACTAGCGTTAACACTTCATGCTCTTGCGTGCAGAAACTTCTTATCCTTTGATTTTGTTAGGCAGTATACTTCAGCTTATCTGAGTGCTGTCTGAGATTTCAAAAGTTTTGATTATTCCCTTAGAAGGTTTGAATAAAGACTAATATGAACCAATTGGGAGCACTTAAAAAATAGCACAATTTAAAGTTCATTGCTGGTGATATCGGGCAAATTCCTAACAATAATTGACTACATCTAATTGATTATAATGTTATTGGTAATGTCATATCTCCTTATAGCATGCATTTAGATAAAAATACGAACAACTATGTTGTGTGAGTAACTTGTTGCATAAAAGGATAATAACAAAGCAAAGGTCTGTACTAAAAGAACACATGAGTACTTAAACAAGTTTGAAACTGTAGAGATAATCTGAATGAAACTATATCAACGTAAGGCGAAGCAAAGGAAAAGTATAACAGAAAATAAAAATCGGTTACCAATACTATATAATGTTCAGGCAAACTGCAGAGAAACTAAACGGGTTACATAAATTTTATAAACACAAGGATAGAAATGTAAATTCTGCAAGCAAACTGTGGTATATTGAGGAATGTATGGAAGATTTTAGTATCAAATAACTAATCTTATCTAATGATTTTTTCAAAAATATAAAAAATTTTGGAAGTGTATTACCATTGGTAATGGTTCACATTTGCAGAATTTTTAGCATAAATAAATAGCATAAATGATATTAAAAAGTTAAATTTGTTTTCAATATAAGTATGCTAGGTGTATGTTCTTTCAGTTGCGTTATTTAATTCGTATTGTACCACAACCTTAAAATGAAATAGTTCTTTCCAAATTTGATCTGCATGCTATTGGTGGTATGTTAATTCTTATAGCTGTGTTATGTGTGCACAGAGAATTATATCTCATACATTTCTTATTACTTTATATCAAGATGGTATTACATGCTTTAGTGTGCTTCATTGTAGAGATAATCACTTTTACACAATTGTGTTTAAAAATTGTACTAATATATAATTTAGACACATTTTGCCATCAATATTTAAGTTTCTTAAAAAGTAGCAAAGTAATTAATTGCCTGTTACCTTTCTACGCCCATTTTTAAAGAAAGCATTTGCCAAAATTCTTAATTGGATTACTATTGATACTAGAATTTCACATACATTACTATAATGAATTGGGTTGCTCAAAGAAAATCTTGGGGCAGCGAGCAACAAAAGCAAAAAGATGCAAAACGCGTTATTGGAGCATTTTTGACCAAGAATTAATTAAAAATCACTCTTTGCTAGTAATAAATCTTGTTATTGATGCGTACTGCTAATAAGAAGATATATTGATTTTATTAGGTACGTACAGTAATTTTGATTATTGGTCTGATTGTATAGTTTATTCTGCGTACTTAACAACATTTATGTTGTTAATTCAAATACTGAACGTTACTGTTCACTAATTCACGTGATAAATGTTAACGTCGTGCAGTTTGACCGTATTTGCGCTTTCACTTCATTTTCTTGTTTACAGGTTTGGATCTTCGGTGATCTGTGGTGTAAAATGTGGCTCGCATTGGACGTGTGGATGTGTACTGCATCCATTCTAAATCTCTGTGCTATATCCCTAGACCGCTACGTAGCCGTTACGAGACCAATCTCTTATCCGAGTATCATGTCTCCCTCGCGGGCGAAAATGCTTATCGCCGGGCTCTGGGTGCTCAGTTTCGTTATCTGTTTCCCACCCTTGGTGGGATGGAGAGACTCCAAGGTGAGTGTCAAATTGTTATTCTTTTTGCGTACCATTCTCGGTCTCTTATGTGCTTAGAATTTTCTAGATTCAGAAACAATTAAAAGAAGGTGTATGTAACTACCATACTCGCCCTATGTTCTGTGCACGTAAAATATAGTATATATCTAGTGTTACTTCTTGCTTAATATATGTATATAATGCGTGAAATTTTAAGTATAATTCACTATCATCTCTCTCCATTACTTGCTTGATACAGATTATTTATCGTAAAAGTGGCAAAACTATCACAACGATTTTAAATAGATTATAGTTTTAATAAACTAAGTTTTTACTCTATTAGCTTAGTAATTGGTAACAGACGACATAACTGGTGATTTACATTTATAAAAATTAAAATGAGGTAGGAGTAGAAGAAAATTTTAAGTTAGTAAGAACAAAGCATGTGAAAAGAACTAACCGAGTACAAATGAATTTGAACAACTATACGTATAACAGTAAAACAGTAAAAAATTATAGTCGACAGGACGTGGTGAAAGGAACAACAGAAACAAGAATGCGTGTGACAAACAGTGCATTTAGATCCATAGTTTGTCATAGAACGCCAATCATTAGCGAAAAAGGATCACCTAAAGGCACTTAATATCTGTATACAGCCATGACCAATATGTTTTGTAGATTTCCGTCTTTGTGCCATCTCTTAAACGATTACTAAATGTGAGTTTATATTTTACTAAATATTTATACAAGCAACCGTTAGTTAACAGTGCTCTTCTCTACCAACAGTCCTTACTCTTCCAAGAGACACTAAAGATAAAATATTAACAGTTTACATTACATTTATTAGGGGTGTAAGTGTGTTAAGAACTCTATGGCTTTGTTACTTATGTATATTAATTGTATCCAAACAGAAAATCGTACGTATGGATAATCAATAAGCACAACGCAATGGTTCTAAGGTTAGCACAACGCAATGGTTCTAAGGTTTTGTACACATTGATTTATCAAGTAATTAGTAATAATTATCTACATAAATAGTAACTACGCACCTTTTTTTGTATTTCAAATTGTTTATATTTAGCCGATATTACAACCATATTTATATGATTATCGCCATTTTTATCTTCAAATGTTAACTTCTTTGGTGGATTTCTAGTAATCGATACTACAACGGTTGACCATTAAGAAATACGCGTCAGATTTCCTTTAATATCTAATATTTATTTCCTGAACTGCGGAAACACAAATGATGACAATTTCGTCCCAGAAAATCGAGCTTTTGTGAACGTTGTATAGGTAAGGGTGCATATTTCTTTCGCATTATTATTCGCATATATGTACATGTATCATTAGGCCATACTTGTTATGCTCTGCCGGTTGCTTTTGTGTATAGCTAAAGGTGAAATAGCAAAATAGTCGTCTCAAATCTTTTGTGAAGAGTTTGAATTGTTTAGTTTAATCGCCACATATGCTTAGGAAAGTCGAGTTTCGCTTCTTATGATGAGTTTTTAAAAGTAATTGTCCGCAAACATTTCCTACAACAAAAACAAATAGAAAATCTTAAGAAATTATTGTTTTCGAGTCACTTTCCTTAATGATGATCTACTTTTAGACTTTACCTTTGCTTGAAGTACTTTGTTTTGTTTATTTGTTGTTGTGATATTTGCCACTGTTGTGTGAAAACTATTATCCCTAAACATTTGCCGTATTCATTGATCAAGAAATGCTCAAATGTAAGATCAAATGGCGCATTGAATACTTTAAGGTTGACTTTTATGTCAAATGCTAACTTATTTGTCAGCAACTAACCTGGAATACACATCTGCGAAAAACCTGGGTCTTAGAGTAGGAATACAAGCGCAATTTGAACTTGTCTAACTGGGACAATGGTCGCCCTCTTATATCTGATTCCCTTACATGCGATTATGGACGCCATAATGGTTTTTCCAAAATTCTACAAAAATTAGGAGAGCTGGCAAAACTAACAAATATTGACTAGAAGTTTTAAGTAGTAATCCAAGACAGTCAGTCAGTAGTCAAGAGAGTTCTGCAAAGCTAAATTATAGAACCCGTTTGTACGGTGGTAGACAGAAAGATCCAAAACAGATACAGAAACAGAGTAAACATTTACGGGTCGAGATATAAAATGTCCATATAGTTATGTGGTTAGGTATAAGGTTAACAATATTTCAAGCGAAAATATCCGTTATGGTACATTGTGACTAGCAAAGTTTGAAAAGTCTCTACCAAAGCAGATGCCAAACACTAGGAGCATGCAACTTGGAGTCTAATCTAATTTGGGGCTATCGACTTACCATCGAAGCCTCGACAAAGAGAAACACAGTTATTCTGATCTGCGTGTCAGGCCACTGAGGATGTGAGGGCAGCAAAACTGCAGAACGCATGCGCCATTTTCCGGTCTTACCAAAAGCCATGTAGAAGCTTGTTTGCAACAGTAGTGGTCCATTCCAAATTTAAGACAAGGAGGAAAGTTTACCACTGTTTTGGCCACAGCTAAATCGCTAAATGCTGCTAGCCATGGCCCTTGTAGATATCACGTTAAGAAAATTGGCAGCTTTGCTAGCAATAAATGTCGATTTTGTTCACCACAGCGGAACACTATAGGAACAATATGTGCAGTTGCGAGGTTGCAACAAATGCACTTAAAGAGGGTCGATGTTCTAGCCACTGGAACTACAAGATTAAGAATATTCACGACAGATCACACTGGTGCTATGTAGTGAAGAAAAGCGTTAGGTTATTTAAAAAATATAGATAGATAAAGACGTTGTTCTAACTTGAAGCAAAAATTCCTTCTGTATCAAAGAATACACTGAAAATATAACCAAACAAAAGACTGTGAATTTCTGTGGTAGATAAACGTCAATTAAAGATTGGCCGCAAAATAAAATTTGCGTTGTAGAGGCTCATCCAGATGTACACTGGGTTGATTTAAAACCCACTCACCGGACAAGCGACATGGACCTAACGGCGCACACAAAAACTTTCTACATTTAACTGGATATTTGTAGTAATAAAGCGATTTGCTTATGAACTGGTACGCACACATTTAAAGTAGCTACAAAAGTATATTCTTTTAATATCTGTATTATTACATAGTATAACGTTTGCCAACACCCATTAATAACACATAAACACAAATAAAATAATTATTGTATTTCTCCTAACTTAGCTGATTCTAATAATGGGATACAAATTAATCTTAGAACCATAAGAAAAATTATTTATCAAAGCTGTTATTAGACAGGAATCTAGGTTCACTTTAAGTTTGTTGCGTTAAAAAGCCTAATTTTATTCCAGAATTAATTAACACACAGTAAACAAATAATAATTTATTTCAAATAATAAGGAAGGTAAACAAAAAGACAGTCAAACTACAACAAATTAATACAATTTAATTCTGTAGTTTTAACTGAAACTGAAATAGTACGAAAATCCTTACTCATACAATTTTTTAATGGCATAAATACTTCGAAATATAGAGAAACTGTATGCGCTTGTGATTGAACTATATGTTAAAATCGCATTACGAAATTATCGATTTAAGAATATATAAATGATCCCTTGCATTAAATATAATTGTTTAGTTACATATGAAACTCAAATTATACAAAAAACCTTACTCATACAATTTTTTAATTACATAAATACTTAGAAATATAGTGAAAATGTAGGCGACAGCGATTTAACCATATTTATTTATTTCAAAACATGTTAAGATCGTATTACAAAATTATCAATTTAGGAATATATAAATGAGTAATTTACATAGTTGACCATATCATTACCACTTCGCATCCGGATATCGCTGTAAAGCATACTTTTATCGAGTTTTATGGCACTTCGAGTCGGTTTTAAATCAACCCACTGTACATATCCGCGACAAGAACGTATATACATATATATGTACTAGTATCTCACATGTAGTAGTATCATCACAACGTCGGAGGTACATCCGAGTTCTTCATTTGCTATATGTACTAGATACATACCAAAATGGCGATAGCATACAACACCGAGTTAATTAGATTCTTCAATATCTTGTGAAAAGCCCCTTACTAGAGACTTGCTAGAAGAATTACTTCCTTTCTTTTCTATTTTACGTTTGCTTGCATAGTTGGTAATTCTATTTCGTTGTGTATATTTGCTTATTTTTAGTTTGTTTCTAAATATAATGCACAATGGTCGGAAAATAGCTTGTTTTCTACTATTCATTATGTGTGCAATACTATTATGTAGTAATCAAGGAAGACCTACAAAGCACTATATTTTATAAAAGAGCTATAGCGTATAGTTTGACTTATATGTATTATTTAGAGGCTTTGGGAATGTATTTATAGAAGTTTAAGTACCGCTTATATTATGGTAATATTCATTCTGTAAGCAAAACAGCGAATACATTTTGTTCAACAAACTTTATGTTCAACCTAAAAAAGGTAACCTCGTCTCCAGGAGAACTTCGTGCTGTGTATGTTTATGTATATGCCAGTATGCATTTATCTGTTTTGCATAGTATGTATCTAGGTCACTCAACAAGTCTGTGGTTGATGTATACTCAATTGGGGAAAAGCGTCGATGCGAAGCAAAATAGAAAATGATTTGTAGATGCACGTACATACATACCTACCTCTTTCGTATTGTATGTTGAAAAACGTTTGCAAGTATTATTATATTTCCTGTAGTTATAAAAGAAGCAGAACAAAACGTAATTACTATTGATACTATTGATAGAAGAAAGAAAAACTGCATGCAGGTGTATTACATAAGTATGATATTTCTTAAAGGTTAATTGTGGATGTAGTATATAGAATATATTAGTATTTTACGTCATTTATATAATATCTTCTCAACATGATTTACTGTACTACACACGCCGCATTACTCGGGAAATATAATGATGCAGCTCTAATCGATAAATGTATGTAGAGTAAATTGTATATACATCTATAAAGTAATTCTGAGTATATCATATCAAATGTGGATTCCATATTATGATGTCATTAGGGTTCCGATAATGGGTATGTGACAGCATCTATGTAAAGTTTAGATTTACGTACATAAATTGGTATGCGTAAAGAGAACGAATATTCTTCGTCATTCACGAAAGGATTCTCAACTAAGAGAATCTGCTGTGCCTAAAATACATTGTTCATAACTATCTTACATTTTTATAATCTACCGCTTTAATCATTTATAGAAGTATTCGTTGGCGCTTAGATTGAGTAGTGTATTCTGTAGTAGTTACTAAGTGTTTTCACTTATGATGTAGTTCTCCCATCAGGGCCATTAACTGAAATAAAATAATTGGTTCGTCGACGTGAACAATAGGAAGAATTATTCAAAAGTGAAATGCAGTATAAAACAACAACGAATAAAATGTCTACTTTTGGTAAGAAAAGACAAGATCAAAGTGTATCTGAAGTTTCCGGGAGTATCAAATAAGAATAGTGCCTAATATGATCCATGAATTAGAGAGAACAGACGGGCGATAAGTTACGCTCTCAGCTCTTCATTAATAGGTGCTCGATGAATTGGAACGGGAAAGGATCAAATACATCATTCAAAACAATTTTAGCAGATTAGATTTGGGGTTTTGATGTATGTACACAGAATAAAAGCAAGTAGTAATAGAATAAATATACGCGCGATATATGATTAAGAATTAATTACTTACAAAGGATTAAACGTTTTCGTGAAAAAAATCGATTCATTGTATATATAGATCAGACTTACATTTGCAGTGGCCTCTGAAGATGTGGAGTGATGAAAATACACAAGGTCTAACATATCTAATCCATCTACAAGACCTCGAGCTATTCAAAAGTTATAAGAGCCAATATAAGTATAACGTACTATGACAAAATTCTACAACCCTAGGGTCACAGTTTCGAGACTTCCGCCGTATCACTCGGATCTAAATCCAATTGAGTTGATCCCGGCTTGTGAGGTTGTGAGAGCAGAACTGTATAGAATGACTTTATTAAGTAAGTTGTAAGTAGGTATGTTGTACTGCGTGTCCCCCTTTTTAAGACATGAGGTCAATGCATAGATAGGTACTGAAAGATAATGATCTTACAGTTAGTTTTGTTCACAACTTTTTTAGAAATGCGTGGTATGCTACTGGATTTTTCGATGGGTAACTGAAAATCAACACACAGTATTAAAAATTAAACCCAAAGCAGGATAACTGCTGAACATTGATACCCAAAGGTGTCAGAAGAATTTTGTAGAACGTGAGCCTATATGGCTTTTCAACTTTAACCAGTTTAATCTTAAAATGAAATTAGAATTATTGCACAGAAACACGCGGAAAGTTAGTGTCGGCGTCCTGCAAAAGAAGTGGAATTTTTTGCAAAACATTTAAATTTTGCGTATGTAAATTTAAACAAAGATTGGGGCGCCTCATATATTGCGACAAAACGCTTTTTCTCAACTTTACATGACACGAGAAAATTGGAATGACATTCCATTGGGACAGGCGCTGGTCCGGAAAAATTAACGCGTATAAGCATTCAAATTAATGCCGAGAAATATGTCCATACTTTGGATATTGTTTTGCTTCCTGGCATGATATTGATTTATCCTGTATTAGTGAAAACTTGTTATATGTATATTTCCTGCTATAGTTTTAGAATCATACTTATTTTTATACATATATTTATCAAATTTTGTATTTGCTTTAAAGTTTACCGTGATCGCTAACTTAGAAAATTCTTTGATAGTGAATATTTGCCTTTTCAATAGTCATTTAAAAATATTTTAGTGAGAATCGGTTTGTTACAAATCATATTTTTAGTATTATATCGATGTATTTAGTCAACGCAACAATTTGGAAAATAATCGCGGGTGGGAGTAGAGGAGACCCTATCACCCGACTTTTTATTTGACACGGATCTCGAAAGCGTTTCAAGTAGTAATACATATGTACATTAAAAAAAGAGTGTAAAATTAATAATAGGACTATTACCTATAGGAATCTTGGACACGGCATTGGTCCGCTACTTGGCGGATAGCACTATACTAAGGTCAGATATTTGAAGTAAGTCTAATATTAAAATTGTAGGTGTAGGAAATAGCATAATTCACCCATTAAGCATAGTACAAATTAATATTGACATGGAAGGTATTATTTTCCCTGCAGAAGTAATCGTTGGTTTAGTGGTAAACTTATTTTAGGCTATAAATTTATAAAAGAAAACGGGATTGTAATAGATTCAACAATAAATAAAATGCCCAATGGGGCCAATACGAAAATTCAAAGATGTTTTTGAGGAATTTAGAGCACATGCTACCGGAACTATTTTTAAAACACCTTCTGATTATGCTGCAGCTGCATTGATCGGCTGTGACTTTAAAGCAAATATATATATTTTAATGAGTTTTTTTTTAATTTTATAAAGTCGAAAACGATGTACCTACTACCCAA
>SMLS01076588.1:0-14275 GCA_004785975.1 Popillia japonica
TACAATTAAAGCTACCAGCGATAGTAATCCACCCAACAATGCGTTTCAAAATTAATGCCGAATCAAAGCATAAAAGCTATGTCCCCTATGCCCTGTCAAGACTTTTGGCTGGTGACTATACTAATCATTTGGTTGCAATCTAACAAATATTGCAGTGAATATATTCTTTTTACACGTATATATGTAAGTATAACTTCTTCTTTTTGACGTTCAAAGGCTCCCCACGTTGGGCATTAGGGATGAGAGTGCGGAGATGCTCCTTTCTGCCTTAGCAATACTTTCTCGGATATGTGTTGCGAAGGACAATTTGGAGTCAAGCCAGAGTCCCAGATATTTTATCGCCGGTTTAGAGATTAACATATGCCCCTGTGGCTTAAACTAAATCCTCTCATTTTTACGTTTGGTGGTCAGAAGGACGACTTCTAGCTTCTGTGGTAGGTACTAACTGAAGTTACCTACCTGGATTTCAACCAATTGGTGATTCTGAACAGGGCTAAATCTACCAAGCTGATGATGTTTTGGAGACTTCGTGTTACACCTCTCTCCTGTAGAGCGTCCAAAATGTGCTGCCAGGACGCGCTGTTGAAAGTGTTCTTTACGTCCAAAGTCACTATGACCCAGAGTCCACGGTTCTGGTGGCCTGCAAAGTTAGCCGTAGCTTTTCCTTGCGCTATGAATTGTAGGATAACGTGTGTAGTTTATCTACCCACCGGTGCTTTCGAGCTCCTATTTTAGTCTGGCCAGTACGACTTGTTCATAGAGTTTTCCTTCGACATCGAGAAGGCAAATGGGGCGATATGAAATATGCTCGCTTACGGGCTTGTTTCCTTTTCTAATTATTGACATCCATTAGCTATATGCAGTCAACTATATGTATAGAACCCTCTCCATTATATTAAAAATAAGCTAGGCTACTTTGGTCGTAAGAGTTGCGTTTTGATTTGACGTATGCTCAGAAATATGACGAACCATTAACAATTGTAAACTTGGTGCTCCTAGAATAGAATTTAGAATTCTGGTTTAAAGGTGATGTTACACTATGACCTAGTGATTTATTGTGCCTCCTTACTTGAGCTGTGAATTACCGGAATTTGCCCATAACTATACATAGCTCCCTTAGGAGCTTTAATAAAGTGCAATAGCTGTAATGGGTTCAAGACAAGTATTACTCACTTGTCTACGCCAGTTTTGCCGCAATGAATTGCTGCAATTGGAGGACGATTTTTATCCTCGGCCCCCCAAAATCTATTGTATTTCAAACCTATCCTTGTCATGTATTAACCAATTAAGGTGGCAGTTCCCCGTGAGAAAGCTCACAAAAACACATAGTTTGTTCGTACCTAGTTCTAGCATGGTCTTTGTTCTTTGCTTATTAAACTAGTGGATACTTCGGAGTGTCTCAGTCGAGGAAGATTCTCCCAGAGGGATGCCCTGAGCTTCTTCTCCCTGTCTTTTAGTTCTTTTTTAAGGTGCTCATTGCTATTCCGCAGAACGGTTCCTGTCCCACAAATGAGGTTGTCACAGCCTTTTTTGTTAATAGATTAGCTTCCTTGTTGCCACTGATTACAGTGTTCCCTTCAGCGCCATTCCAGTTGTTTGACTGTCGGAGAAAATTGCAATGCTTTGTATAAATGCCACAATTTATTTCTATCGTACAAGTTACAGTATATTTTTTGTACTAACTTAATTTTTATGAATAACGTGAGCACTCTACTAAAAGGGAGAACAACTGTAATTCGTGTAACTTGTCAGAATGGCAGTACGATGCCAAACATGCACATAATTCTAAGAAGTAAAGTTTTTGAAAACAACTTGCTTACAAAGGTCCTTACTGGAAAAGGTTTGTTATCTAAGCAATTACTTTCAAAATATATCTACACTAGAAGAAATGAGGAATGAGGATACATCTGATCACTACTGAATCCTACTTCACAGTCTAATCTTCTCAACACAAAATCAATCTATTTCCAATCCAGTAATTCGACGAAATTATTTATAGGTACACTGCCGGCTTGAAAGTTAACGACTCTTAACATTCAAAAATTTTATAAATTTTCCTAGTGTGTCCAAGGAACTGTAGTACCATATATTTTAAACTTCAAATTTTTACAGTAAGGAGATAGTACCTACTTCAAATAATGAACATTACATTTTAACCATACCATACAAATAATGAACTTAATTAAACATGTCTTTATTAAATAAGATCGTTTCTAATATATTATTTTGCTAACTAAAATATAATACATATAACAGAACTAGAATTTGGAATGAAAACAGATTTCAATTATTTTAATATTTTGTCCATGATCCATTAGCGTCAATGACTTGGTGCAAACGATTCTGCATTGACATAACAAGTGTTCTTGTATAATCTGTAGTTCTTCCCATGCTTCCTCAATTCTGCCCAAAGTTCATTTGGATTTGCGGCTCTAAAATTATTCCTGTACAGACGATTTGTTATTTGTCCCCACACGTTCTCAATAGGATTTAGATCAAGACTCTTTGAAGAAGAGGGAAGAGTATTAATGTTGTTGGTAGGAAGCCACTGACGAACAATCTTGGAGGTGTGAATTGGAGAATTGTCATGTTGAAAAATAAAATTATGCCCAAATAGCTGGGTTACCGAAAGTAACTAAATATTTTCTAGGAGATCTTTGTAGTAGTTTCCTGTTAACCTTCCTTCAACATTCCAGTAGACACCAGGAGTCAAAAAACTGATCCAAGCCCAGATATGCACTGAAAATCTACCACTACCATGCGTTGGCTTTATATAACGTTCTTCATAGCGCGTATTGCGGATCTATACACACGCATCGGGCCGTCGTAGGATGACTGATATATCTTTTCATCAGGAAGTACAACGCGTTCCCAGAAATCGGCGTGTTCATTCACATATTAATTCGCAAAATTTAACCTATCATGTTTATGTTGTGGTTCTAACCCAATTTTTTTGGAAGCAGAATAATTTTTAATCCCAAAATCTCGAATACGTTGCCTTGCACCTGAAATTGACCCCGGAAAATTGGTTTGATTTGCCACTTGCACCGCCGTCCCAAAGAGATTTCTTTGAATCCACTTTACCAATAAAATATCATCCTCCAACGTTGAAATTGTTCTTCATCCACCACCATGCACATACACTAGATCAATCCCATTGTCAATTTTCTGCTTTACTTTAAAAATGCAAGTTTTGCTAATAGGCATGTCATTTGCCACCGTTTGCATGCTCCAGCCGTTTTCCAGTAAAGTTCTTACTCTCATTTTTTGAGTTTCGCTGAGACGGACCATAATACAATATTTACAAGAATCTCGGTTATTGTGATGACTAAAATGACAAAAATCTTTTTTTAGATAATGTTATGACAGTAATGACAGTCAAGGTGACAATTCAGATTTATGATTAATCTAAGGCAGTTTTACTATAGGCTACAAAAATCAGACAAAAATTTTCGGCAGTCCGGCAGTGTACACTTAGTAATCTACAGCTCCACTACAGGTAATTCCCTATTATTCACTATATTTAATACAACATTGTTGCAACCAAAAAAAAATATTAATGTAACTTTAAATATGTAACTCAAATTCTGAAAACTGGTAAGAAAAGATCTTCCAAATCTTCATGCAAAATGCAATTAGTTTTCCATCTTGGTTTAACTTGTTTACTCTGGTAATATTTTGTTTTGCTAGAATGTCAGCAAATTCTATTACAATTCTGATGCCCTAATTTTTGATATGATAACTCGAGATACAATTTTTGTGACACATTCTTATCTCATCTCAAAAAAAAAGTATTCGTTAAAGAAAATACAAATTTCTTCAATAAATGGATTCGCATTGAGTACACCAGTAAATGAATGCCAAAATCCAGCATTCAGTCAAAAGTGATCTTAAAAACATGGCGAACAGCTATCTAACTAATATCTCATATCAACATACATATATCCTCTGTTGCCATAAATATTTAGGTCTTCTCCCTAACTCGGTGATTCTGCCATAAATACTTTCCTCAATGTTAGTTTCTTAAGATTCTCTCAAATCATATTTTTATTTCCGATAATAATTTTGCTTTCAACTTACAGTAAGAGACTGGAAAAAGCAGTAAAGTACTGCTCGTAATAAGAAGTGTAGTCTATGGAAAATTAGTAATGAGGATCCGCCTGTGGATATCATCGTAAATAGCCACCGAAGTTGGTTATAATAAATGGACTACAGCAGCAATTTTGTGTTGTTACGGTATTTGTTATTAAACCAGTTAATTGGATTACGGCGACGCTAATGGGCTAGGTACAATTTGGAATATTTTGCTAATTGGTATAATTTGATACCCTCTCAGGAACCCCTTCTTTCCCTCCCTGTATAGCTTAGCGATTTTTTTGGCGGAGGCGCCGGGCAGCTATAAAATTATCGCAATTACTAAAATATGTTCACCAGCGCAGCATTATAAACAACGACATAAAAAATCCATTGAGCACATTTAGTTGCACTAATTTGTTCGGCTAAGACTGTGGCAGTACTAATATTTAATTAATTTAAATTGGGATTTGTTTAAAGGGTGTAATATAGTATTTAAATTCACTTAATCCACTTTATTTACTTCATTATTTTGGTTAGTTTTATCAAGTAGTAAATGATATACAGGTTGATTCATTTCTGATCCTCACCATTGCGATCTCGGTTATTATTGAAGATAGACGGTAGGTTTAAATTTGGCAAAGTTGCTAAATTTTGTGGTTATTATGATCCCGAAAAGAAAGTAGACCTACAACAAATGACGTTCGAGCTTAAAAAAAAAACGAAAAAATCTAATTTTCGTATTTTGCTTGTAGCACTTTTATTTGGTCTTGAAGAGAAAAACTAAAGACACATTCTCTCTAGCTCACTTTCTAAGTCTCATCTGTCTAATGGTGTACTTAAAATTTTTATACGACATTTCGTTTTGTTAGGATCACTATCAACTTTTTTTTCTTACGAGCGCCATGTTGGATTTTGAAACAACTACAAAGATTTTATTTTTCTGATTCCAACGATGTGTCATATGTTGAAAACAAAGTTTGATATTGTGTGTTAATTGACAAAGAATCTGATTTGAGATTAAATAATAGGTAGCTATGAATTTTCGAGCTGTCAATCACTTAAAATCGAGTATCGCGTAAATGGAAATCGACGTTAAATAAGGTAGCTATGGAATTTTGAACAGTTAATTATCGTTGCATTAGTAACAGAAAAGTGGCGTGGAAAGAGAGGCAAAGAGAAACAAGATATGTTATGTATTTTTTAGTCATCAAAATACAACAGTAGCGAGTACAAGATATTTTTTACCCTGATGTATTTCCAGTAAACATTCCACCACAATAATAATTCATGCGTTCACATCCCCAATAGCTTGCGCCAATTACAGGGGCCATCGGCTGACTATGAGTTATTATTATGCCTGCGGCTGTAGACTGATTTAAAATATTGCCTTTCCGTATTTGCCCCGAAATCTGAAGAAGCAAGAATAGAAAATGTGTTTATATTTAAAAATTCCATACCATATTGTATTACACAAACGTTAGTGAACGAAGGTTTCGGTAATTTGACTCATGAATAACATATTATTCAGGTCATATTATACATAGATGGAAGCAGAATAATGTCAGGAACATGATCCATTCGTTAAATTACAAGCAAAACATCGATTTAGTCCCCAAAATTGCATTAGCATCATCAGTCATGTGATACTAAAAGAAACAGATTTAATTTACCAAACTTGGTATTTATACGAATTTATCTACATACAATGAGAACTCGAATTTCACATTTATTTTCCAATCCAAAAAAGGATTTAAAAATTCGTTTGTGGAAATTGGAATATTCAATCCGATCGTCATCTTATTGGAGACGTCAAAATTCCACCAAGGGAGTGTCAGAAATTCCGATTTAGATTGGAAAAAACGCCGAGACAATAATATTCAAACGCGGGCTTTTTAAAAATTTGAAACCCATATTGGATTCTACGGATACTTGTAGCGCCTGCAAACTTATCTGTAAATTTGTAAGCATATTATCATATATGGCTGCAGATCAACTTTACATTACGCTACAAACATGCAAAGTGTCGAATTACTTTTTTCAGTACGCACAAGTGTCATAATGAACTCTCAAGTAGACTGAGAAGACGATGATTGCTATTATCTACCAAAGATTGAATAATAATGGCAATTCACCATATTGTCAATAGAATTGTTCCGAATAAATTAAAAACTCGTGTAGCGAACGAAGGATCCAATAGTTTGCATATCTGTTTACTACGCTATCGTTCTCACATATCATTGAACATATTGAACTTTAATTTATAACATACTGGCAAGATTAATTGTTGCAACACTTCTTGCCTGGGCTGCCTGTTTTGCATAAAGAATCAACAATTGAAGAACTACTGAAGCGAATATCACTTTGGTCCCAAAAAAACCAACAGTTTTAAAGCTGTAACTGCAAACTTATTCTTTTACAAAACAAATCAAATATATAAAAATAGTTTCGGCCAAAGGCCATCTTCAGGAGATTAAGTCAAGTGTGGAATCTCCTGAAGATGGCCAAAATATGTCGAGATACTAATAAAGCTATAATTTCCATGTGAGAACAACTTTGAATTTTTATATATTTATTTTGATTACTCACATCTGGTAAATTATGAATTAAAACAAATTAAATTTATCTTCAAGATTCAATAACGCTCTCATTTCGTATTTTATGTTTTACCCCCGCGTTTTGACGTGCAAACATCAAAAGTGCTCGCATTTGCTCTTATTCTGTGGGAGCAAATGTGAAATTCGGTTCATAGCTGGTGATGTTAATGCTGGTATAGTTAAAAGATTTTGACCTTAAGTATAATAGTGGACCCTTCGTGCTGATAGTCTCAGATTGTCTCCTCGAGATGATCAGAGCAAATCCACGTCAAAATTCTCTCCGATCGAGGTAACATAACTTCATGCCGTAGAGCGTCTGAAAATTGATTCAAGTTTGACGTAACCTACAAAATTTAAAATTAAGAAATAACGTCATATTCTTATAAAAAGAACATACCTAACTATTACCTGGCAACAAGACGATAACCAGTTTTACCGACCTGTTGGGCCGAACACAAAAGCCGGTTAACCGAGTTAGCAGTAGAAGAATCCTCGATTTCCTGCCAATCCCACGTCGAACTGCAGATTACTTACCATCAACTTACCATACCCTTTGTGTTTTTTTCCTATATATAAAAAAGTTATTTTACGTACATACCTGTTGCGAATTTTATGTAAGCTGGACTACGTTATTATTTGGTATTATAAACTTAAAGAAACGATACAGGCCCTCAAATATTTGACCTTTGTTGAAGTAGCGTTAATTATAGGCAAATTATAGCTACCTACTAGAAAACCATTTCACTCGTTACCGACGTGAAACTTGCATATTCAATTACAAACTTGTACAAACTCAAACAAGCGACATCTATATTCGTATAGTAGGATCATGACAAGAAAAATATAAAGAACCCTTCTTTCAAATAAAAGATTATAATGTTTTATGTGTTTATTGTTATTATTAAAACAAACCAAAGATTTTAAAATTAAATACCTAAACAATTACTTCAGAGATTTTTTTGTTTGTTATTTATTATTTATTGTTAACCGAAAATCTGAGCACTTAATGACGAACCTTCGGAACCCTGAGCTAGAGTTGTACAGGTGAGCAAGCAATTTATTATTAATGTATCCTACTGGGCAGAGCGGTACAATATACATGGTGTCCCATGACATGACTGCCAAAACCTAAGGATGTGTTATTGAGGTCAGTTACGACAGAGTTTTGGTCGCATATTGATTAGACATTTTTGACTTGAAATTGCCTCAATAACACATCCTTAGGTTTTGGCAGTCCCTGTATAAATATATTTTTTTAGGGAGAGGGAGGGGAATTTTCTGTCATCGAAACTGCGTGAGCATTACTTGGAGAATAGATGGTTAAATTGTACGAGCACTCCATTCTTAATGGTCCACTTTGTTAAACTTATTTCTTCCTTTTCTTTTGTTACTAAAATGCTTTTAGCCATTTTATTTATTTCCGCAGCACTCTTCATTTTCGAATATTCTCTCAATAAGGTTCTCCTTCGTCACTTCTTCTACTTTTTGTACAGCCCTTTTCCTTTCATGATTTCATCTTTTGCACAGGAAGCAGGTGTGTTCTACAGTGTTGTTTTGTTCACAGTGGTAAATGCGTCTATGTTGCTTATCGTAAAGCGTTGTAGATAAGCGCGGAAACATCCGGTACCCGACAGGAAATAGTTGACTTCTCCATGATTTCTCAAAAACCAGACTCTTACATCTTTTATTAATTCCTTTGTCTAGGATGCTGTACCAAACCCCCCTCCCCAAGTCTCCTGCCAAGTGTCTAGTAGGCGATCTCTTGCGGTACTCTTGGTTTCTCTTTTTGACACGATGACAACACCATTCGAATTGAATAATTGAATAACAACCTAATAAACCTCATATATCATGGATTTAAGCTTCCTGCAAAATATTCGTCGCCACACATTTTCGTAAGAATATTGACCACGAACCTCAGTGAATACTCCCAATTGCGACGTTATAAACTTGGAGAATATTTTGGAAATCACAACGAAACAGTAACGACCATCGTTAAAATAACTTCTACTGAAGAGCTTTCCAGAACAAATCCGTAAGTATAATACATTACTTCATTTCCGGAAATAATTGACTACTTGAAAATTAATAAGACAGATGTTTTTATTTTCTAAACAATCATATTTAAATAACAATGGAAGGTTTACAAAACCTGCAAAATTCAATTCCATCTTCCAGTGACAATTTTAATAACTACTTTAAATTCTATTCACCGTGGTTGTCCCAAAAAGCTTCATCAAGTTCGAATCCTTAACTGTAGAGGTTTCACAATTAATCGGTCGTCAAGCACTCGCTAGCATTTACACGCAAATGCATCGGCAATTAAGATTTCCATTAACAGTCGAATTCCATTTTGAGCGCGAGGGTATTTTAAGTGTACACAACCCGTTAAAGCATGTTTGTAAAGACCCAATAACGTTTTATGTCGCACATTATAATCCTTACTCGGCACGATTATTAGTGTTTGAATCGTAGTACGGACAGATATAACAGCTTAAAGCACAAAAATATAGGTTGAGGAACGGTACCAAATTAATCTATTTTGAACGAACATAAATATAATATGAATACTTATAACGGGGATGTAATACAGTTCGTTTTTAATGTTGTGTTAACTTTTATTGGTTGTGAAATGTCTATAAATGATATTATGAAAGATGAGACTATATTAACAACAGATTTTGAATTTTATTCGACTTTTTATAATCCTTGCTCACTATTTAAAAAATTGTAATAGCTGTGAAAGGGATATAATACTACCTACACTCTCAATATAATGGATCTGAATAATCCGGCACCCCCACCAAATGTATCATATTTGATAGTTTTATTCGTTTATCAAAGATGAAATATTCAAGATTTCAAGATTCAATTTTCTCATACTGACGCATCGCCCGTTTAAGATTTACTAAAATATATAGGCACAAGAAAAATTACTTATTTACTCTCAATATTGCTTTCACATCAAAGTTGACGAATTGCGTTGTAGACAAAAATTGAAAATTTTGTATGCGTCACATATTATGTAAAACACGAAGTGTATAATACTGAGCTGTGGGGAATAAATTAAAATTTTTAGTCAGGGTTGGATTTTAAAATTGCAGGAATATACAGTAAAATTTAATATTTTTATACAAATAAGTGACGTAACTAACATAACATTCATACATACATACGAGGAACAGGCTACAATTATGGAGAATAGAAAGATTTATCATCGCCGGTTAAATTTTTAAAAATAATTTGATGGGCTCCAGCATTCACCATATCTAAAGTTGGTTGACAAATTCTAACACGTTCTGCTGTTTGTAAATCTGTCAGATGGCAACCTTTTTCAAATGTAAATAATTGTGCGATATTGATGTCACTTGCGAGCATCCAATCTTCAGATTGGACTGTATCGTTGCATGTTGTCCTCTTCCATCATCTTCGTCACCGCAGCAATGTTTTCCGAATTAACAGCAGTTAGAGGAGGACCAGCTCCTCTTTTGTATATCACCGACATACAACTTCCTTCAAGTTCTTTACACCATCTATACACAGTAGTCAATGATGGTACGAGATCCCCAATTTCAAGAGATGGCTCCAGCAGTAGTAAGTGCTGACCGCTTGTGAGATAACCAAAACGTCATAAACCAAGCTTAGACATATGGTAAACAAACCGCTTTGACACATAAGTGGTTTTGTTTTTGCTTCATATACTTTTGGTTATGTAAAAATGTCAAATTTTGTGCCAAATAATTGTCATTTGCGGGAAGTGTTGGTTTTCTTCTTTCACCCGAAGAAAACGGCCGCTGAAGCGCATCGAGAACTTCAAAAAGTTTACGGAAATGCTGCTCTAAATGAAACAACGTGCCGTGATTGGTTCCGTCGCTTCAAAGACGGTGATTTTGATGTTGACGACCGTTCACGTGAAAGAAGGCCAAAACGCTTCGAAAACGCTGAATTGAAGGCATTGATCGATGAGTATCCGCGCCAAATGCAAAAAGAGCTCTGCTTCAGCATTAAAATTTACCCGTCAAGCCATTTCCAAGCGATTGCATGTGTTGGGAATGAATCAAAAACAAAGAACTTGAGTTCCTTATGATTATGAAGCCCGACCTCACGTTGCCCAACCCGTTAAATCCTACTTAGAAACGCTCAAATGGGTAGTCCTAACCAATCCGCCATATTCCTCAGATATTTAGCCGTCTGATTATTTCTTGTTTCGTTTGGTGGCAGATGGTATGGCTAATCAGCAGGTCCGCTCATATGAAGACATCTCAAAATTGCTTGATTCGTGGATACCCTCAAAACACCAACACTTCTACCATGACGGTATTCGAGCTCTGCCAGAAATATGGGAAAAAAGTGATCGTTAGCGTAAAGAGTTGCATTTTCATCAAAAAAACAGCGAGAACTTAGTTCCGCACCCAATTGACCTAATAAATCATTATTCGAAAGTTTTCTCGTGATAATTCCATTTTTTCTATAGCAGAGATTAAACTTCGTTTTTAGCAACTCATTTGAGTAGACTAAGTAGCACTTTAACCGCAAGGGTAGATAAAGTAACATTTTAGCATCAAGGGTAGATAAAATGCTTTATTTTATTTAAAATTGTAGGTACCTAATTTGTATTCACACAGATTATGGACAGATTAATCCATACGGTACAACACGATTGTCAAAAATGTCAAAAGTTGTACCTAATGTTCGTATGTTCTCACATTTCATTTTTTCTCTTGAATTTGTCCTGCTATAGAAAAAAATGTTGTATTACACACGACGATAAAATGCCTTTATCTTTTCGAGCGTAATTAGCGTCTCGACTTCGTCTCGACGCTAAAAAACGCTCTCAAAGATAAAGTACCATTTTATCGTCTTGTATAATAAATAACTATTTTTCGATAACAGAAGCTTATTCTATAGACTATTTCTTGGGCATTACTCAACCAAATTGCACAAACTACACTGCAATTGACAGATAAAATAAGGCACTATTTAATAAACAACAATTTGTTTTGCACGGGTAACTAGATTTTTCAATTCTCACTAATTAGTTTATCCCACATACAAATAAAAATATATTAGTAACGTTTTATTCATTTTGCTAGGGCTCGACCTATTTACCCCTATTTTTTGAATTTTTAATACTTATTTTGCCAAACATTGGTCATCATCTGGTTGATGAATCTGGAGATTTGTCAGGCCAGAAAAGATCAGAATGTCCTCCTCTTTTAATTCTTCTTGGTTGCCAGAAGAAAATTCCAACCGTTAAAATCCTCTCTGCTAACTATTAAGAGGGTACGAAGAAGGGTAATTCGAATAGTATCAAGAATTAATCATTATACAGGGCGTTTCACCGGTAACGGGACGATCTTCTGTGTCTAAACGGTATAATTTTTATAAAAACTTTTAAAGCAATACTGTGCATATCAATAGTGGCTACAATCTAAAAATATTTTTTAGTATATACGGTGTCCCAAAAAAGTGTGACACATCAAAGTTATGTTTTTTCTTATGGAACACCTTATATTTAGCAGCAATGTTGAATTCTATGCAAAAAATAAGACCAACTTGATAAAGGTTCCCTGTATGTAACTATCACAGTTTTTAAGATATTTTGATTTTTTGTCGAATGCAATATTTTTGAAAAGGTTGTTTAATTTCGACATGCATTGATTTAAAATAAACGTATTGTAATCTGAAATAATGGGATAATGACCTAATCGATTACTGTACTTAGTACTCTTGAACGGTTTACAGGGTGTTCAGAATATGACGTTCTTTTATGAGTACCTGTAAACCCCATTAACTTGATTATTTTAAATGGAACACCCTGTATTTTATTTATTTTTCAGAATGTCATTTTAGTTATCTTTCAAACTGCTGTAGCATTCCCTATACCTAAATGTTAAAATAATGATGTAATATGCAATTTCTCAATTTTTTAGAAATTTTCTCTATAAACTTGGTTTTAAGTTAGCTGTGATTACTCTGAAACAATAACGAGCTACTGTCGCTTAATCACACTTCATTCTGTTTGTTTCATTATACTTTATATTTTGCGCTACTAAAATGAAACAATTTTCGCTTCAACAAAGGATTGACATGGTACTGGTAATTGGAGAATATTATGAAAACTGTTTCCTAGCCGCGAAAGTTTACGCTCAGAAATATCCTGATAGAGAACATCCCAGAAAGGAAGTATTTGAAAGGCTACTGAATAGATTTCGGGCTACGGGTAATGTTGCTTATGAAAAGGTAACTTATAACTAAATCAATTATTATTATTGATTATTGACGGATTGACGGATTATTGACGATTTTGTCATTGGACCTTATTTTTTTAAAGGATGTTTAAACGTACAAAAATTTTTAAGATTCTTAAAACGCAATTTGTTGCTTCTTTTACATCATCTGCCATTCAGCCTGCGGCAAAATATGTGGATTCAATTGGACGGCGCGCCAGCTCACTATTCTATTATTGTGAGAAATTATCTAAACAGAAAGTTTCCAGAAAAATGGATAGGAAGGGGTGGTTTTGCCGAATAGCCTCCAAGATCTCCTGATTTAACTCCAATGGATTTCTTTAAATGGGGTTATATAAACAATATCGTCTACAGTAGCCCTCCTACAACTGCAGACGATATGAAATTGCGGATTAAAAATGCATTTAGTTTCATTACGCCCAATATGCTGCATAATGTGCGAAGATCTTTCAACAACCGAATAAGGCACTGTATTGAACAGGATGGACAGCATATTCAGCACCTGATGTAATAAAAAGTATAGATATAATCTATACTATCTATTACTAGTACTATCTATTTTTTCTGTTGCCAATTTCTATTGTGTGATTTTATTTGTTGTTTTATTATAACACGATCATATTTGTTTTCTTTATTCATTTGTATTATTAGATTGTTTTACGGTTATTCTATTCCTCTTTACGATGTCAATAGATTAAATATATTTCAACTGCCTTAAGTGACAAAAACTTCCTGGCTCAACAAAAAATTCAAAATATTTAAGAAATTGCATATTACATCAATATTTTAACATTTAGGTATAGGGAATGCTACAGTAGTTTGAAAGATAACTGAAATGACATTCTGAAAAATAAATAAAATATAGGGTGTTCCATTTAAAATAATCAAGTTAATGGGGTTTACAGGTACTCATAAAAGAATGTCATATTCTGAACACCCTGTAAACCGTTCAAGAGTACTAAGTACAGTAATCGATTAGGTCATTATACCATTATTTCAGATTACAATACGTTTATTTTAAATCAATGCATGTCGAAATTAAACAACCTTTTCAAAAATATTACATTTGACAAAAGATCAAAATATCTTAAAAACTCTGATAGTTACATATAGGGAACCTTTATGAAAGTTGGTCTTATTTTTTGCATAGAATTCAAAATTGCTGCTAAATATATGGTGTTCCATAAGAAAAAACATAACTTTGATGTGTCACACTTTTTTGGGACACCGTATATACTAAAAAATATTTTTAGATTGTAGCCACTATTGATCTGCACAATATTGCTTTAAAAGTTTTTATAAAAATTTGAAGGCAAATCATCAGAAAAATAATTCAAAAATTGTTGGTAGATC
>SMLS01076589.1:0-14339 GCA_004785975.1 Popillia japonica
TACAATTAAAGCTACCAGCGATAGTAATCCACCCAACAATGCGTTTCAAAATTAATGCCGAATCAAAGCATAAAAGCTATGTCCCCTATGCCCTGTCAAGACTTTTGGCTGGTGACTATACTAATCATTTGGTTGCAATCTAACAAATATTGCAGTGAATATATTTTTTTTACACGTATATATGTAAGTATAACTTCTTCTTTTTGACGTTCAAAGGCTTCCCACGTTGGGCATTAGGGATGAGAGTGCGGAGATGATCCTTTCTGCCTTAGCAATACTTTCTCGGATATGTGTTGCGAAGGACAATTTGGAGTCAAGCCAGAGTCCCAGATATTTTATCGCCGGTTTAGAGATTAACATATGCCCCTGTGGCTTAAACTAAATCCTCTCATTTTTACGTTTGGTGGTCAGAAGGACGACTTCTAGCTTCTGTGGTAGGTACTAACTGAAGTTACCTACCTGGATTTCAACCAATTGGTGATTCTGAACAGGGCTAAATCTACCAAGCTGATGATGTTTTGGAGACTTCGTGTTACACCTCTCTCCTGTAGAGCGTCCAAAATGTGCTGCCAGGACGCGCTGTTGAAAGCGTTCTTTACGTCCAAAGTCACTATGACCCAGAGTCCACGGTTCTGGTGGCCTGCAAAGTTAGCCGTAGCTTTTCCTTGCGCTATGAATTGTAGGATAACGTGTGTAGTTTATCTACCCACCGGTGCTTTCGAGCTCCTATTTTAGTCTGGCCAGTACGACTTGTTCATAGAGTTTTCCTTCGACATCGAGAAGGCAAATGGGGCGATATGAAATATGCTCGCTTACGGGCTTGTTTCCTTTTCTAATTATTGACATCCATTAGCTATATGCAGTCAACTATATGTATAGAACCCTCTCCATTATATTAAAAATAAGCTAGGCTACTTTGGTCGTAAGAGTTGCGTTTTGATTTGACGTATGCTCAGAAATATGACGAACCATTAACAATTGTAAACTTGGTGCTCCTAGAATAGAATTTAGAATTCTGGTTTAAAGGTGATGTTACACTATGACCTAGTGATCTATTGTGCCTCCGTACTTGAGCTGTGAATTACCGGAATTTGCCCATAACTATACATAGCTCCCTTAGGAGCTTTAATAAAGTGCAATAGCTGTAATGGGTTCAAGACAAGTATTACTCACTTGTCTACGCCAGTTTTGCCGCAATGAATTGCTGCAATTGGAGGACGATTTTTATCCTCGGCCCCCCAAAATCTATTGTATTTCAAACCTATCCTTGTCATGTATTAACCAATTAAGGTGGCAGTTCCCCGTGAGAAAGCTCACAAAAACACATAGTTTGTTCGTACCTAGTTCTAGCATGGTCTTTGTTCTTTGCTTATTAAACTAGTGGATACTTCGGAGTGTCTCAGTCGAGGAAGATTCTCCCAGAGGGATGCCCTGAGCTTCTTCTCCCTGTCTTTTAGTTCTTTTTTAAGGTGCTCATTGCTATTCCGCAGAACGGTTCCTGTCCCACAAATGAGGTTGTCACAGCCTTTTTTGTTAATAGATTAGCTTCCTTGTTGCCACTGATTACAGTGTTCCCTTCAGCGCCATTCCAGTTGTTTGACTGTCGGAGAAAATTGCAATGCTTTGTATAAATGCCACAATTTATTTCTATCGTACAAGTTACAGTATATTTTTTGTACTAACTTAATTTTTATGAATAACGTGAGCACTCTACTAAAAGGGAGAACAACTGTAATTCGTGTAACTTGTCAGAATGGCAGTACGATGCCAAACATGCACATAATTCTAAGAAGTAAAGTTTTTGAAAACAACTTGCTTACAAAGGTCCTTACTGGAAAAGGTTTGTTATCTAAGCAATTACTTTCAAAATATATCTACACTAGAAGAAATGAGGAATGAGGATACATCTGATCACTACTGAATCCTACTTCACAGTCTAATCTTCTCAACACAAAATCAATCTATTTCCAATCCAGTAATTCGACGAAATTATTTATAGGTACACTGCCGGCTTGAAAGTTAACGACTCTTAACATTCAAAAATTTTATAAATTTTCCTAGTGTGTCCAAGGAACTGTAGTACCATATATTTTAAACTTCAAATTTTTACAGTAAGGAGATAGTACCTACTTCAAATAATGAACATTACATTTTAACCATACCATACAAATAATGAACTTAATTAAACATGTCTTTATTAAATAAGATCGTTTCTAATATATTATTTTGCTAACTAAAATATAATACATATAACAGAACTAGAATTTGGAATGAAAACAGATTTCAATTATTTTAATATTTTGTCCATGATCCATTAGCGTCAATGACTTGGTGCAAACGATTCTGCATTGACATAACAAGTGTTCTTGTATAATCTGTAGTTCTTCCCATGCTTCCTCAATTCTGCCCAAAGTTCATTTGGATTTGCGGCTCTAAAATTATTCCTGTACAGACGATTTGTTATTTGTCCCCACACGTTCTCAATAGGATTTAGATCAAGACTCTTTGAAGAAGAGGGAAGAGTATTAATGTTGTTGGTAGGAAGCCACTGACGAACAATCTTGGAGGTGTGAATTGGAGAATTGTCATGTTGAAAAATAAAATTATGCCCAAATAGCTGGGTTACCGAAAGTAACTAAATATTTTCTAGGAGATCTTTGTAGTAGTTTCCTGTTAACCTTCCTTCAACATTCCAGTAGACACCAGGAGTCAAAAAACTGATCCAAGCCCAGATATGCACTGAAAATCTACCACTACCATGCGTTGGCTTTATATAACGTTCTTCATAGCGCGTATTGCGGATCTATACACACGCATCGGGCCGTCGTAGGATGACTGATATATCTTTTCATCAGGAAGTACAACGCGTTCCCAGAAATCGGCGTGTTCATTCACATATTAATTCGCAAAATTTAACCTATCATGTTTATGTTGTGGTTCTAACCCAATTTTTTTGGAAGCAGAATAATTTTTAATCCCAAAATCTCGAATACGTTGCCTTGCACCTGAAATTGACCCCGGAAAATTGGTTTGATTTGCCACTTGCACCGCCGTCCCAAAGAGATTTCTTTGAATCCACTTTACCAATAAAATATCATCCTCCAACGTTGAAATTGTTCTTCATCCACCACCATGCACATACACTAGATCAATCCCATTGTCAATTTTCTGCTTTACTTTAAAAATGCAAGTTTTGCTAATAGGCATGTCATTTGCCACCGTTTGCATGCTCCAGCCGTTTTCCAGTAAAGTTCTTACTCTCATTTTTTGAGTTTCGCTGAGACGGACCATAATACAATATTTACAAGAATCTCGGTTATTGTGATGACTAAAATGACAAAAATCTTTTTTTAGATAATGTTATGACAGTAATGACAGTCAAGGTGACAATTCAGATTTATGATTAATCTAAGGCAGTTTTACTATAGGCTACAAAAATCAGACAAAAATTTTCGGCAGTCCGGCAGTGTACACTTAGTAATCTACAGCTCCACTACAGGTAATTCCCTATTATTCACTATATTTAATACAACATTGTTGCAACCAAAAAAAATATTAATGTAACTTTAAATATGTAACTCAAATTCTGAAAACTGGTAAGAAAAGATCTTCCAAATCTTCATGCAAAATGCAATTAGTTTTCCATCTTGGTTTAACTTGTTTACTCTGGTAATATTTTGTTTTGCTAGAATGTCAGCAAATTCTATTACAATTCTGATGCCCTAATTTTTGATATGATAACTCGAGATACAATTTTTGTGACACATTCTTATCTCATCTCAAAAAAAAAGTATTCGTTAAAGAAAATACAAATTTCTTCAATAAATGGATTCGCATTGAGTACACCAGTAAATGAATGCCAAAATCCAGCATTCAGTCAAAAGTGATCTTAAAAACATGGCGAACAGCTATCTAACTAATATCTCATATCAACATACATATATCCTCTGTTGCCATAAATATTTAGGTCTTCTCCCTAACTCGGTGATTCTGCCATAAATACTTTCCTCAATGTTAGTTTCTTAAGATTCTCTCAAATCATATTTTTATTTCCGATAATAATTTTGCTTTCAACTTACAGTAAGAGACTGGAAAAAGCAGTAAAGTACTGCTCGTAATAAGAAGTGTAGTCTATGGAAAATTAGTAATGAGGATCCGCCTGTGGATATCATCGTAAATAGCCACCGAAGTTGGTTATAATAAATGGACTACAGCAGCAATTTTGTGTTGTTACGGTATTTGTTATTAAACCAGTTAATTGGATTACGGCGACGCTAATGGGCTAGGTACAATTTGGAATATTTTGCTAATTGGTATAATTTGATACCCTCTCAGGAACCCCTTCTTTCCCTCCCTGTATAGCTTAGCGATTTTTTTGGCGGAGGCGCCGGGCAGCTATAAAATTATCGCAATTACTAAAATATGTTCACCAGCGCAGCATTATAAACAACGACATAAAAAATCCATTGAGCACATTTAGTTGCACTAATTTGTTCGGCTAAGACTGTGGCAGTACTAATATTTAATTAATTTAAATTGGGATTTGTTTAAAGGGTGTAATATAGTATTTAAATTCACTTAATCCACTTTATTTACTTCATTATTTTGGTTAGTTTTATCAAGTAGTAAATGATATACAGGTTGATTCATTTCTGATCCTCACCATTGCGATCTCGGTTATTATTGAAGATAGACGGTAGGTTTAAATTTGGCAAAGTTGCTAAATTTTGTGGTTATTATGATCCCGAAAAGAAAGTAGACCTACAACAAATGACGTTCGAGCTTAAAAAAAAAACGAAAAAATCTAATTTTCGTATTTTGCTTGTAGCACTTTTATTTGGTCTTGAAGAGAAAAACTAAAGACACATTCTCTCTAGCTCACTTTCTAAGTCTCATCTGTCTAATGGTGTACTTAAAATTTTTATACGACATTTCGTTTTGTTAGGATCACTATCAACTTTTTTTTCTTACGAGCGCCATGTTGGATTTTGAAACAACTACAAAGATTTTATTTTTCTGATTCCAACGATGTGTCATATGTTGAAAACAAAGTTTGATATTGTGTGTTAATTGACAAAGAATCTGATTTGAGATTAAATAATAGGTAGCTATGAATTTTCGAGCTGTCAATCACTTAAAATCGAGTATCGCGTAAATGGAAATCGACGTTAAATAAGGTAGCTATGGAATTTTGAACAGTTAATTATCGTTGCATTAGTAACAGAAAAGTGGCGTGGAAAGAGAGGCAAAGAGAAACAAGATATGTTATGTATTTTTTAGTCATCAAAATACAACAGTAGCGAGTACAAGATATTTTTTACCCTGATGTATTTCCAGTAAACATTCCACCACAATAATAATTCATGCGTTCACATCCCCAATAGCTTGCGCCAATTACAGGGGCCATCGGCTGACTATGAGTTATTATTATGCCTGCGGCTGTAGACTGATTTAAAATATTGCCTTTCCGTATTTGCCCCGAAATCTGAAGAAGCAAGAATAGAAAATGTGTTTATATTTAAAAATTCCATACCATATTGTATTACACAAACGTTAGTGAACGAAGGTTTCGGTAATTTGACTCATGAATAACATATTATTCAGGTCATATTATACATAGATGGAAGCAGAATAATGTCAGGAACATGATCCATTCGTTAAATTACAAGCAAAACATCGATTTAGTCCCCAAAATTGCATTAGCATCATCAGTCATGTGATACTAAAAGAAACAGATTTAATTTACCAAACTTGGTATTTATACGAATTTATCTACATACAATGAGAACTCGAATTTCACATTTATTTTCCAATCCAAAAAAGGATTTAAAAATTCGTTTGTGGAAATTGGAATATTCAATCCGATCGTCATCTTATTGGAGACGTCAAAATTCCACCAAGGGAGTGTCAGAAATTCCGATTTAGATTGGAAAAAACGCCGAGACAATAATATTCAAACGCGGGCTTTTTAAAAATTTGAAACCCATATTGGATTCTACGGATACTTGTAGCGCCTGCAAACTTATCTGTAAATTTGTAAGCATATTATCATATATGGCTGCAGATCAACTTTACATTACGCTACAAACATGCAAAGTGTCGAATTACTTTTTTCAGTACGCACAAGTGTCATAATGAACTCTCAAGTAGACTGAGAAGACGATGATTGCTATTATCTACCAAAGATTGAATAATAATGGCAATTCACCATATTGTCAATAGAATTGTTCCGAATAAATTAAAAACTCGTGTAGCGAACGAAGGATCCAATAGTTTGCATATCTGTTTACTACGCTATCGTTCTCACATATCATTGAACATATTGAACTTTAATTTATAACATACTGGCAAGATTAATTGTTGCAACACTTCTTGCCTGGGCTGCCTGTTTTGCATAAAGAATCAACAATTGAAGAACTACTGAAGCGAATATCACTTTGGTCCCAAAAAAACCAACAGTTTTAAAGCTGTAACTGCAAACTTATTCTTTTACAAAACAAATCAAATATATAAAAATAGTTTCGGCCAAAGGCCATCTTCAGGAGATTAAGGCAAGTGTGGAATCTCCTGAAGATGGCCAAAATATGTCGAGATACTAATAAAGCTATAATTTCCATGTGAGAACAACTTTGAATTTTTATATATTTATTTTGATTACTCACATCTGGTAAATTATGAATTAAAACAAATTAAATTTATCTTCAAGATTTAATAACGCTCTCATTTCGTATTTTATGTTTTACCCCCGCGTTTTGACGTGCAAACATCAAAAGTGCTCGCATTTGCTCTTATTCTGTGGGAGCAAATGTGAAATTCGGTTCATAGCTGGTGATGTTAATGCTGGTATAGTTAAAAGATTTTGACCTTAAGTATAATAGTGGACCCTTCGTGCTGATAGTCTCAGATTGTCTCCTCGAGATGATCAGAGCAAATCCACGTCAAAATTCTCTCCGATCGAGGTAACATAACTTCATGCCGTAGAGCGTCTGAAAATTGATTCAAGTTTGACGTAACCTACAAAATTTAAAATTAAGAAATAACGTCATATTCTTATAAAAAGAACATACCTAACTATTACCTGGCAACAAGACGATAACCAGTTTTACCGACCTGTTGGGCCGAACACAAAAGCCGGTTAACCGAGTTAGCAGTAGAAGAATCCTCGATTTCCTGCCAATCCCACGTCGAACTGCAGATTACTTACCATCAACTTACCATACCCTTTGTGTTTTTTTCCTATATATAAAAAAGTTATTTTACGTACATACCTGTTGCGAATTTTATGTAAGCTGGACTACGTTATTATTTGGTATTATAAACTTAAAGAAACGATACAGGCCCTCAAATATTTGACCTTTGTTGAAGTAGCGTTAATTATAGGCAAATTATAGCTACCTACTAGAAAACCATTTCACTCGTTACCGACGTGAAACTTGCATATTCAATTACAAACTTGTACAAACTCAAACAAGCGACATCTATATTCGTATAGTAGGATCATGACAAGAAAAATATAAAGAACCCTTCTTTCAAATAAAAGATTATAATGTTTTATGTGTTTATTGTTATTATTAAAACAAACCAAAGATTTTAAAATTAAATACCTAAACAATTACTTCAGAGATTTTTTTGTTTGTTATTTATTATTTATTGTTAACCGAAAATCTGAGCACTTAATGACGAACCTTCGGAATCCTGAGCTAGAGTTGTAGGTACAGGTGAGCAAGCAATTTATTATTAATGTATCCTACTGCAAGGGCAGAGCGGTACAATATACATGGTGTCCCATGACATGACTGCCAAAACCTAAGGATGTGTTATTGAGGTCAGTTACGACAGAGTTTTGGTCGCATATTGATTAGACATTTTTGACTTGACATTGCCTCAATAACACATCCTTAGGTTTTGGCAGTCCCTGTATAAGTATATTTTTTAGGGAGAGGGAGGGGAATTTTCTCTCATCGAAACTGCGTGAGCATTACTTGGAGAATAGATGGTTAAATTGTACGAGCACTCCATTCTTAATGGTCCACTTTGTTAAACTTATTTCTTCCTTTTCTTTTGTTACTAAAATGCTTTTAGCCATTTTATTTATTTACGCAGCACTCTTCATTTTCGAATATTCTCTCAATAAGGTTCTCCTTCGTCAGTTCTTCTACTTTTTGTACAGCCCTTTTCCTTTCATGATTTTATCTTTTGCACAGGAAGCAAGTGTGTTCTACAGTGTTGTTTTGTTCACAGTGGTAAATGCGTCTATGTTGCTTATTGTAAAGCGTTGTAGATAAGCGCGGAAACATCCGGTACCCGACAGGAAATAGTTGACTTCTCCATGATTTCTCAAAAACCAGACTCTTACATATTTTATTAATTCCTTTGTCTAGGATGCTGTACCAAACCCCCCTCCCCAAGTCTCCTGCCAAGTGTCTAGTAGGCGATCTCTTGCGGTACTCTTGGTTTCTCTTTTTGACACGATGACAACACCATTCGAATTGAATAATTGAATAACAACCTAATAAACCTCATATATCATGGATTTAAGCTTCCTGCAAAATATTCGTCGCCACACATTTTCGTAAGAATATTGACCACGAACCTCAGTGAGTATTCACTATTGCGACGTTATAAACTTGGAGAATATTTTGGAAATCACAACGAAACAGTAACGACCATCGTTAAAATAACTTCTACTGAAGAGCTTTCCAGAAGAAATCCGTAAGTATAATACATTACTTCATTTCCGGAAATAATTGACTACTTGAAAATTAATAAGACAGATGTTTTTATTTTCTAAACAATCATATTTAAATAACAATGGAAGGTTTACAAAACCTGCAAAATTCAATTCCATCTTCCAGTGACAATTTTAATAACTACTTTAAATTCTATTCACCGTGGTTGTCCCAAAAAGCTTCATCAAGTTCGAATCCTTAACTGTAGAGGTTTCACAATTAATCGGTCGTCAAGCACTCGCTAGCATTTACACGCAAATGCATCGGCAATTAAGATTTCCATTAACAGTCGAATTCCATTTTGAGCGCGAGGGTATTTTAAGTGTACACAACCCGTTAAAGCATGTTTGTAAAGACCCAATAACGTTTTATGTCGCACATTATAATCCTTACTCGGCACGATTATTAGTGTTTGAATCGTAGTACGGACAGATATAACAGCTTAAAGCACAAAAATATAGGTTGAGGAACGGTACCAAATTAATCTATTTTGAACGAACATAAATATAATATGAATACTTATAACGGGGATGTAATACAGTTCGTTTTTAATGTTGTGTTAACTTTTATTGGTTGTGAAATGTCTATAAATGATATTATGAAAGATGAGACTATATTAACAACAGATTTTGAATTTTATTCGAATTTTTTATAATCCTTGCTCACTATTTAAAAAATTGTAATAGCTGTGAAAGGGATATAATACTACACTCTCAATATAATAGATCTGAATAATCGGCACCCCCGCCAAATGTATCATATTTGATAGTTTTATTCGTTTGTCCAAGATGAAATATTCAAGATTTTAAGATTCAATTCTCTCATAGTGACGCATCGCCCGTTTAAGATTTACCAAAATATATAGGCACAAGAAAAATTACGTATTTACTCTCCATATTGCTTTCACATCAAAGTTGACGAATTGCGTTGTACACAAAAATTGAAAATTTTGTATGCGTCACATATTATGTAAAACACGAAGTGTATAATACTGAGCTGTGGGGAATAAATTAAAATTTTTAGTCAGGGTTGGATTTTAAAATTGCGTGTTAGTCGAGGAAGATACAGTAAAATTTGATATTTTTATAAAAATAAGTGACGTAACTAACATAACCTTAATAGATAGATACGAGGAACAGGCTACAATTATTGACAATAGAAAGATTCATCATCTCCAGATAAATTTTTATAAATAATTTGATGGCCTCCAACATTCACCATATATCAAGTTTGTTTGACTAATTCTAACACGTTCTGCTGTTTGTAAATCTGTCAGATGTTAACCTTTTTCAAATGTAAATGATTGTACGATATTGATGTCACTTGCGAAGATCCCATCTTCAGATTGGACTGTATCATTGCATGTTGTCCATCATCTTCTTCACCGCAGCAATGTTTTCCGAATTAACAGCAGTTAGAGGAAGAGAAGCTCCTCTTTCGTGCATCACCGATATGCAACCTCCTTCAAATTCTTTACAACATCTATACACAGTAGCCAATGGTGTTGCGAGATCCCCAAGTTCAAGAGATGGCTCCAGTAGTACGTGCTGATCGATTGTGAGATAACCAAAACGTCATAAACCAAGCTTGCTTAGACATAATATGGTAAACAAACCGCTTTGACACATTAGTGGTTTTGTTTTTGCTTCATATACTTTTGGTTATGTGAAAATATCAAATTTTGTACCAAATAATCGTCATTTGCCGGAAGTGTTGCTCTTCTTCTTTCATTCAAAGCAAACGGCGGCTGAAGCGCATCGAGAACTCCAAAAAGTTGTAAATGCTGCTCTAAGTGAAACAACGTGCCGTGATTGGTTCCGTCGCTTCAAAAACGGTGATTTTGATGTTGACGACCGGTCGCGTGAAGGAAGGTCAAAAACCTTCGAAGATGCTGAATTGAAGGCATTGATCGATGAGTATCCGCGCCAAATGCAAAAAGAGCTCTGCTTCAGCATTAAAATTTACCCGTCAAGCCATTTCCAAGCGATTGCATGTGTTGGGAATGAATCAAAAACAAAGAACTTGAGTTCCTTATGATTATGAAGCCCGACCTCACGTTGCCCAACCCGTTAAATCCTACTTAGAAACGCTCAAATGGGAAGTCCTAACCAATCCGCCATATTCCTCAGATATTGAGCCGTCTGATTATTTCTTGTTTCGTTTGGTGGCAGATGGTATGGCTAATCAGCAGATCCGCTCATACGAAGACATCTCAAAATTGCTTGATTCGTGGATACCCTCAAAACACCAACACTTCTACCATGACGGTATTCAAGCTCTGCCAGAAATATGGGAAAAAAGTGATCGTTAGCGTAAAGAGTTGCATTTTCATCAAAAAAACAGCGAGAACTTAGTTCCGCACCCAATTGACCTAATAAATCATTATTCGAAAGTTTTCTCGTGATAATTCCATTTTTTCTATAGCAGAGATTAAACTTCGTTTTTAGCAACTCATTTGAGTAGACTAAGTAGCACTTTAACCGCAAGGGTAGATAAAGTAACATTTTAGCATCAAGGGTAGCTAAAATGCTTATTTTATTTAAAATTGTAGGTACCTAATTTGTATTCACACAGATTATGGACAGATTAATCCATACGGTACAACACGATTGTCAAAAATGTCAAAAGTTGTACCTAATGTTCGTATGTTCTCACATTTCATTTTTTCTCTTGAATTTGTCCTGCTATAGAAAAAAATGTTGTATTACACACGACGATAAAATGCCTTTATCTTTTCGAGCGTAATTAGCGTCTCGACTTCGTCTCGACGCTAAAAAACGCTCTCAAAGATAAAGTACCATTTTATCGTCTTGTATAATAAATAACTATTTTTCGATAACAGAAGCTTATTCTATAGACTATTTCTTGGGCATTACTCAACCAAATTGCACAAACTACACTGCAATTGACAGATAAAATAAGGCACTATTTAATAAACAACAATTTGTTTTGCACGGGTAACTAGATTTTTCAATTCTCACTAATTAGTTTATCCCACATACAAATAAAAATATATTAGTAACGTTTTATTCATTTTGCTAGGGCTCGACCTATTTACCCCTATTTTTTGAATTTTTAATACTTATTTTGCCAAACATTGGTCATCATCTGGTTGATGAATCTGGAGATTTGTCAGGCCAGAAAAGATCAGAATGTCCTCCTCTTTTAATTCTTCTTGGTTGCCAGAAGAAAATTCCAACCGTTAAAATCCTCTCTGCTAACTATTAAGAGGGTACGAAGAAGGGTAATTCGAATAGTATCAAGAATTAATCATTATACAGGGCGTTTCACCGGTAACGGGACGATCTTCTGTGTCTAAACGGTATAATTTTTATAAAAACTTTTAAAGCAATACTGTGCATATCAATAGTGGCTACAATCTAAAAATATTTTTTAGTATATACGGTGTCCCAAAAAAGTGTGACACATCAAAGTTATGTTTTTTCTTATGGAACACCTTATATTTAGCAGCAATTTTGAATTCTATGCAAAAAATAAGACCAACTTGATAAAGGTTCCCTGTATGTAACTATCACAGTTTTTAAGATATTTTGATTTTTTGTCGAATGCAATATTTTTGAAAAGGTTGTTTAATTTCGACATGCATTGATTTAAAATAAACGTATTGTAATCTGAAATAATGGGATAATGACCTAATCGATTACTGTACTTAGTACTCTTGAACGGTTTACAGGGTGTTCAGAATATGACGTTCTTTTATGAGTACCTGTAAACCCCATTAACTTGATTATTTTAAATGGAACACCCTGTATTTTATTTATTTTTCAGAATGTCATTTTAGTTATCTTTCAAACTGCTGTAGCATTCCCTATACCTAAATGTTAAAATAATGATGTAATATGCAATTTCTCAATTTTTTAGAAATTTTCTCTATAAACTTGGTTTTAAGTTAGCTGTGATTACTCTGAAACAATAACGAGCTACTGTCGCTTAATCACACTTCATTCTGTTTGTTTCATTATACTTTATATTTTGCGCTACTAAAATGAAACAATTTTCGCTTCAACAAAGGATTGACATTGTACTGGTAATTGGAGAATGTTATGAAAACTGTTTCCTAGCAGCGAAAGTTTACGCTCATCCTATCCTGATAGAGAACATCCCAGAAAGGAAGTATTTGAAAGGCTACTGAATAGATTTCGGGCTACGGGTAATGTTGCTTATGAAAAGGTAACTTATAACTAAATCAATTATTATTATTGATTATTGACGGATTGACGGATTATTGACGATTTTGTCATTGGACCTTATTTTTTTAAAGGATGTTTAAACGTACAAAAATTTTTAAGATTCTTAAAACGCAATTTGTGGCTTCTTTTACATCATCTGCCATTCAGCCTGCGGCAAAATATGTGGATTCAATTGGACGGCGCGCCAGCTCACTATTCTATTATTGTGAGAAATTATCTAAACAGAAAGTTTCCAGAAAAATGGATAGGAAGGGGTGGTTTTGCCGAATAGCCTCCAAGATCTCCTGATTTAACTCCAATGGATTTCTTTAAATGGGGTTATATAAACAATATCGTCTACAGTAGCCCTCCTACAACTGCAGACGATATGAAATTGCGGATTAAAAATGCATTTAGTTTCATTACGCCCAATATGCTGCATAATGTGCGAAGATCTTTCAACAACCGAATAAGGCACTGTATTGAACAGAATGGACAGCATATTCAGCACCTGATGTAATAAAAAGTATAGATATAATCTATACTATCTATTACTAGTACTATCTATTTTTTCTGTTGCCAATTTCTATTGTGTGATTTTATTTGTTGTTTTATTATAACACGATCATATTTGTTTTCTTTATTCATTTGTATTATTAGATTGTTTTACGGTTATTCTATTCCTCTTTACGATGTCAATAGATTAAATATATTTCAACTGCCTTAAGTGACAAAAATTTCCTGGCTCAACAAAAAATTCAAAATATTTAAGAAATTGCATATTACATCAATATTTTAACATTTAGGTATAGGGAATGCTACAGTAGTTTGAAAGATAACTGAAATGACATTCTGAAAAATAAATAAAATATAGGGTGTTCCATTTAAAATAATCAAGTTAATGGGGTTTACAGGTACTCATAAAAGAATGTCATATTCTGAACACCCTGTAAACCGTTCAAGAGTACTAAGTACAGTAATCGATTAGGTCATTATACCATTATTTCAGATTACAATACGTTTATTTTAAATCAATGCATGTCGAAATTAAACAACCTTTTCAAAAATATTACATTTGACAAAAGATCAAAATATCTTAAAAACTCTGATAGTTACATATAGGGAACCTTTATGAAAGTTGGTCTTATTTTTTGCATAGAATTCAAAATTGCTGCTAAATATATGGTGTTCCATAAGAAAAAACATAACTTTGATGTGATAACTTTTTTGGGACACCGTATATACTAAAAAATATTTTTAGATTGTAGCCACTATTGATCTGCACAATATTGCTTTAAAAGTTTTTATAAAAATTTTACCGTTTAGACACAGAAGACCGTCCCGTTACCGGTGAGACACCCTGTATAAAAAAATTGAAGGCAAATCATCAGAAAAATAATTCAAAAATTGTTGGTAGATC